>ML120396.1:189200-250049 GCA_003788595.2 Choiromyces venosus 120613-1
GCGATAAATTTCCCCCAGCTTGCAACAAGGCTATTGACGCTTAACAGAGCACGGTAGCACAAGCCTCTTGAAAACGCGAAACCGGCCAGCTCCGAAAGCCAACAAGCGCTTCATTTCATCCCAACTTTTCCATCCCTCAACCTTCCTTCACGGTAATGTTATCGTATGATACGGTAGTGCAGTGCACCCTCACACCCAATAATCATTCCTGACTCTTCCCCCCAAATCCTCAATCTGCACTTACGAGTACTCGCACTTGATGAGTGACAGGGTTCTTGAACAGTCACTTATGTGGTGCAACCGTGAAGTACTCGAGTATGAGCGGGATGGTGACTCACATCCCCTCACTCACACAGAAGCTCCCGAGTATGATACCATACGAGTGCATGATCAACTCTCGTAGCAAGAGCAACCGAGCATCTTGTTCACGAACAAATAGAAATCGCCCTTCGTCCTAGTACGGTATTACTTTTTTTTGAAGGGCTGCGATAATTGTACTCGCATTCGGTTTCTACTAGTGGTGTAAGCAAGGGGAGGGTTGAGGAGGTTACCCGGCTTTAGCACCTGGATGGTATCCGTTGCTATCTTCCATTACCGGTAAGTTATCTGGACTGCTGAGACAGTGAAAATTTTGTGCCGCCCCTGTTAGTGTCTGAGACGCTTGTTAATAAGCAACTTTTGTTAATTGCTACAACTTCAGACCATAGCTAATATTAGCCTTATGATCGTTCCTACGCTCATCATTAGTGAAGAATACCGAGGTATGATAGTACCTTAGTCATCCGTGTCTTAGACACTGACAGGGGAGGCACAAAATTTTCCACTGTCTCAACAGTCCAGGAGATACTGGAATATCTTCCCGAACCCTTTCCCATTGGCCCTCAACGAATTGACGGGTCACGTGTGAGCCCCCCTCATCAAATTTCTTTTTTTTTGCTCACGCAAGCGTTTCCTATATCCACATACCGTATCCATCCTCCAATCCTCCCCCCTCCATCCTTCTATGTTTTTTCTAATCTGTCTAACCTTCATCGTATGGATTCACATTCACATATGTCTTCTGCAAAGGTCTTCTGTATCGTTTGCAAGCAGTACTGCCCTCTACACCAGTTCCGACTGAACCATATCGGCACCCCTTACAAAATATACTCCATTTGCAGTGTTAGATTCCTACCCCCTCTTTATTTATTCATTTATATATATCATATATTTTATATTTTACGATGAATAAGCTGTGTTGTGACCGTACCGCGAGCCTGCGCTAGGGCTGTCTCCGCATCGCAGGTCCTGACCGGGAATCGCAGCTCCTGTAATATGTCCGAAGCGGGTATGCGACCTTGGATCCAGCGCGGAGACTGGCCCTGAGGCACTGTGGGGGAGGAAAATGGTCTGCAAGGTTTTAGCTAGAAATTGTGTTTTGTTTTGATCAGATAGGCTAGTTGATATAAGGGTCAGGGGTTGGACATTAGTGGAAGAGGGGAAATGTTTGTTTGCTAGTTACCTCGGTTGATGGCTTGGCAAGGGAATTGGTAGTTAGGCGGGGCAAGCATCAGGAGGGAACGAAAGAAAAACAACGCGGAAACAAGAGCAAGGGAAACGAAGGGACAGCGCGGAACAGGGAAAAGAACGGAAGAACATCGGGACATCGGGATCGGGAACACGGGTTTATTTTTCTTTTTACGAATCTTTTCTTTCTTCTTTTGATAGCAATTCCAGTGACGGAATTATATTTTCACTTCGGACGAATAAATTTGACCTCTAGTCGTGTGTGCGGCGATTGCCCCTTCTAGTAGTGTTTGTTCTGCCTTGCCTTTACGATTCCCCTTTTTTCGGCCTGTTTGTTGGAGAAGTGACCTTCTTCCCCTCTGCTCGACTGCCCTGCAAGTGTTTTTCATTCGCTGTCCGTTCCAATTCCTATAGGTGTCTCGGAACGGATATCACCTTTTTTTGTTTCTCAGCACTCGTACAACACATACTAGTAGTTTTAACCAATCATATTGTTGAGATTAAGCACCGGAGCGCGTTCCTAAATAATACATTCCTTGAGCTGAACAATCATTTTGACAATCCTGCCATGAAACCAGCCATGAAGCACACATGAACTTTTGTAATGCTATTATTAAAACTGAGCTCGAGGCTGTCTACGGTATATACCTTTGCCTCGCCGCATCACACGTGTACTGTACTGTACCCTATGTGCAGTACCGTACATCACTAAGATAGCAACAATCGGACTAAACCGTCATAAGTCAGCTTCTCCTCGCACGGCAACAACTCGTTGCATATAGTAGAATTGTGTTTGGAGGCAGTCTATCGTACGTCCTTTCGGCAGGAATGCCGGAAGGTGAGATCTGCTAAAATAAAGTCCGGTTAAGAACTGAATATTTTGAAGTCTCTTGCGGGTACAGTCTTAACCGTAGTCGCGACGAAACTGGGCGGGTGACGAACAGGGGTATTTGACGGGCAGAAAGAGAATTCGCCAAAGTAGGGTAACAAAAAATTACTTGTCGTAATGTACTTGATGAAGTTGATTTTGCTCAATGTTTGACCTGCCGGAGATGAAAATGTGCGATTGGAAGGATAAACAAAATAAAAGGTGAAAGGGGCCAAAAGTAAAGTGAGTGTGATAAAAAAGTGGAAGTGGTTAAGAAGAATGGGTACCGGTGTCGGATTAACTTCACTCCTGAGTTTGACGGTATACAATGGGCCAGTGGTGGGGGCGTGGAGGGAATATGTAGCACGGGAGCTTACCGTAGTCTGATTGCCTCGCTTCGATACTGTACTTTGCCTTTCCCTCCGCGTTCCTCGTATCTCCTTTCTGGGTTTATATCGCCTGGTCCTTACCTCTTTTCCCTCTTCCTAGATTGAATTCTCATGTCCTCTGATCATTAAATCGTGTACCAGTATCACATTACCATACATATTTCGCTATCATACATAAACAACCACAATAACTCCTACATACACACCCCATCTAGTGCTTCTAACATGACCTTGTTTTTTACACTACAACCCCCTTTTCCATTCTGTACGCATCCCTCGTCTAGGATCCCCGCCAGAGCTTGTAGCTTCTCGTCGGAGGTGGCGAATTGAAGCAACATCTGGGCAGCTTTGGCACAGGGTGTTTTATCCGATGCTGTTTCTTCGTCGGCTTCGCTATTGGCGGCGGGGATGGAGAGCTGAGTGATGTCGGTATGTGGATCCGCGGCTAGAGCACGGGCGAGTTTGCACGGAGTCTTGGACTGACAAGGCGCCGGCGGGGTGGGCGGGTTACTCTTACATTCGGCTGGAGGCGGGGTGGGTTCTTGGTATTGCCCGGACTAGGATGATTAATAACGGGATTCATCTCTGAGGCGGCGGGGCGATACGTACTTGGCTGGTAGTATTTGACTTGCACGGCCCCCCGGAACATATTTTTCTTTGGCTTTCCATAATTGTTTCATTGTTTCTGGGTTTGGATAGATTTACGGTTTTGTAAGTTACTTCCTGACCCTCGTTCCATCCGTTAATAACATCCTCGTCGACTCCAATTGTCCTCAACAACCTCCTTAGCCGTTCATTATCTTTCGCTACCCCTCTGGCGGATATTTGCACTTCTACCGTTGCTTGTACCCCCTGCGCTTCGAGCGCCCGCAGTCTTTGTTCCAATTCAGTGGTGTATTCCTTCTGTCGAGCCCTCTGCCGACGCTTCGTATCTCTTATCCTGAGCGCGCGTTGAGTATCCTTATCAATCAGTACACATCTTTCCATCGCAAAGGGGCGGAAGGCAGACCTTCTCTGTTCTTGATTCTGACATTTAAGATGTATGGAGAGATAAACTGTGGGACAACAAAGTCGATTGAGATAAAGCGTGGTGGTGTAAAGCAATCACCGATCAATTGGGTTGCCAAGACGGGATAATCCTTGAGCACGCCATGTGCGTCCATTCAAATTCTCCAAAGCCATTCCTTTTACGGACAATCAGTAGCTAGCGCTCCCCGATGGCTAATAATGTGATCAGCCAATCAAATCACAGGTGTCCGTCCACTTTTTCTAGGCATAAAGGGATGGAAATAATTCGGACTGTGTCGACAAAGGGCAAGATATTCAGCGACTGATTCATTTTTTCTCTTTATTTATTTGTTTTTGGAATAGATCATGACGAATATAACGCCAGATACCACTCTTCCGGCAGAAAAACCCCACCCAACCCCAGACACCAAGTCTGCAGAGGACCTCGAATCACAATCCTGCCCCAATTCTCAAGAAGTCGAGCCCCCCCAAGAGGAAGACCTAGGTTACCACGACAATTCCAACGTCCCGCGTCTTGGATATCTAAAACTATTTTGGTTATTTTTCTACAACTTTGGTCTTTTCGCCTGGGGTGGTCCTGTCGCGCAGATTGTTCTAATAAAAGAGCAACTAGTAATAAAGGAGAAATGGATAACACTAGCACGATTTCAGCGGGTTTTTGCCGTCTACCAGATTCTCCCTGGTCCCGAAGCAGCGGAATTATGTATGTTTTTTGGATGTTTGTCTGCTGGTAGAATCGGTGGGATAATCGCCGGACTTGGGTTTATCCTACCGGGATTCTTGTGTATGTTATTGGCGAGTTATCTATACTCGCTCGCGGGGTTTGAGAATGCATATTTCAATGCATCTTTTCGAGGTGTGCAGCCATTAGTTGCGGCAATGGTATGTGCATTCCCCTTCCCTTTCTCTCCATCGCTAGCTAACAACGGACAGATCCTCCGGGCAGCTCATAAAATCGCCGACCACTGTGTAATCGATCCCATCACCAAAAAGGTTAATCCATACCTGATCATTGCGGGCCTCTGCACAGCCCTCAATACCGCCTTGCGAATCAATATATTCATTTCTCTGGCTTTCTACGGCCTCTTCTATGCTATCATATCACGGCCACGGATGCTGATTCCTGGCTTGTTCTTTTTCATCCTCCAATACGTTGCTTACGCGGTCTATGTCGTCTTCCGTGGTGTGCCCTCACCTGTATCCCTTGCTCTAGGAATTGCTCAAACCCCCTCTTTAATAAACCTCTTCGTCCTCGGTCTCATAGCCGGGAGTCTATCTTTCGGTGGAGCCTATACTGCAATTCCATTCATTCAGGTGGAAGCAGTACTTAAGGGCGGCTGGCTAGCACAGAGCGTGTTCATCGACTGCATAGCAATAGGAAATGTCCTCCCCGCTCCATTGGTTATCTTTGCAACCTTCGTTGGCTTCCAGGGTGGTCTTGCCGATGGAAAAGGCCTTGGAGGGGCATTCGCTGGTGCAATCATTATAACCCTCGGAATGTTCTTTCCCTGCTTCGTATTCACTATCGCAGGACATGAAGTCCTGGAAAAACTTGTCCGGAATAAATTCCTCGCGAGGTTTTTCGACGGGTTGTGTGCCGCGGTGGTGGGCGTGATTGCGGTTATCGCCGTCGAGATATTAAAGTCTGCTGTTGGCGGGAGGAACAATGGGGATTTTGAGGATGCCAACGCCGCGGTTAAGGAAGATATGAAAGTAGTATTGAAGGAATCGGTCATGGCGGCGACGGCGGCGGTGTTGTATATTGTGGGATTGGCGGTTTTGTACAGGTTTTTGAATAAGTGGACTCCGTTGCTGTTGTTGGCTGCTGGGGCTATTGCGGGGCAGTTTTTATTTATTTGAGTGGGGGGTTCAGGGGGGTGGCTTGAAAGCGTACGGTTGGAGGGAACATTTATACAGAAGCTAAATAATCACTGGTGAAAAAATAATTGTTGCTTTCTGACCTCATCAAACTAAACCATGCTTAGTAAAAACAAAAAAAAAAGAGTAGAGAAATACATGAATGCAATTCCCGCAACCACACATCTCCTACCCGTAATATCCCTCATAGCCGATCACTCGCCCCCCCCTTTGGTTATATCAACCTCCACCAACCTCATCCCCACCCCTTTTCTATAAAGAAATTGAAACCGGAATTTATCAAAAAGCCATCCACCAGCTATCACACCCGCTACTATGTCTGTCCAGCGTCAGCGCCAGTGCACCACAGACCCTCCCAACTCTCGCACAGATATACGCAGAAGTGCTTTACAAAAAGCTCAGTTTTAAAGTCCAACCCCTCCTCTATCCCTCCCCCCACCACCACCTACCCGCCGCCTTCAAGCACCACTTGTCATCCCTTCGTCAGACAAATACCCCCCCTATCAAAGTCCCACCGCGAGGAATAGCTTCGACAATAACCCGTTATGCCACAAATACGTCTGCTTGTCATCCTCTCTTATACTTCTGCGCTAGCATACAATCGACATTTTGTTGTTGTTTTTTTTTGCAGGGGCGAGAGGGTGGGATGGAGTGATTTGATAGCGGTCTTGAAGGAGGGTTATGGGTGGGCTGGAGACAGGATATTAATCTCTGGAGTTCGGTTTATGTGGTGTGCACACTCCTGCGTTCTTCATTTATTGTCGCTGGGGTAGGTAAGTACCCGTTGATTGGAGTATGGTGTTATGCCGAGAGGGTGAGGGGGGGGGGGGGGGGGGGTTGACGTGGTAGCGATGAGTGGGAGAGGGTGTATTGGTTGGTGGGGTTGGAGTAGTTAACATATCTTCCCTCTGTAGGGTATGAAATTTTGGCCTTGGGGGGGGGGACATTTACGAAATGCGGTAGGTGAGAGCTTACGAATTATATCCGGTAGTGGTCTAGGGTACTTGTTATGCTATGGTATAGATTTAACGGACAGAGGTAGGTATCAGCTCACTTGCTATGGGATTAGGTTTTGTAGTTGTTCTTGTTGGAATTATTTATCTGCCCTCATCCTCCTTCGTGCACCGTGGGCAGTGGATATTAGGACAAGAAAGGTATCTGATATTTATGTTATCAAACACTCTGAGAAGCTTTCCCGCAGCAGGAGTTGGGTAATGTGTTGTTTGGAAAGGATTTGGGGAAGGGCAAGTAGCGCATAAATTTGCCTTTTGACAAACGAGAAGTGCGGTTTTTGATTTTTTTTCATGTTTGTCTCGAAGGGGATTTTTTAACCTTTGGGAAGGGGGGAATGCGTGCTGGAGTTTACTTCAGGGTTTGTCAGACGGTATTGCTTACCTAAGTAGATGATGGGGGTGAGAAGGAGCTTTTGTCAGCGAGTATCAACCTGTTGTTGGTTGAAGTTGTGGAATTATCACGTGCTCGGGGAGCATTGGGGCGGTAGCTCGCATGAACTCTCACGTAAATGTCTTTTTTTTTTTTTAGTTTGTACTGTATTCAATGATGTTTTTACAATTAGGGATGGCAAAAGTATGCTATGTTATTTTCGGAATTATAGGTATTGGGGGGGGGGCTTATCTATTGCGTAGAGTGCAAGTTTGTGTTCTGTCAAGTGTTCCTTTAACTTATGCTTTATCTAATACATGAGTAGATACGGTTGCATAGTCGTTTCTTGTCTCGTGAGAAATGCGGACAAGGAGGGGTCAAAGGCTCTATTATGATGTACATGGGGGGAGCAGTAGTATCCGGTCATGACTTAGATTTGTCGCTTCCGGATTCGATGAGCCTCGAGGTTCGGAAGTTCCAATACTAATTTCGTACTTGCGCTCATCCAGACCCGCTTTCCCTTCAGGGCCAAGTTGAGCATAGCGAAGCTCATGTTAGATGGGAGGATTAGGTAAGCTGGTAAGTTAGGATGGGGAATTTGTCAGCTACGGCAGTTTTTAATCCGATTGAACGTGTCACGTGCTCATGGGCGCCGGCATACATTGTGATTGACTCAAGTCAAAATCGGTTTTATTTGATTTTTTTTATCTTTGTTCAATCATTTCACACTTCTTTTTGTGTCCTGCCATGTCAAAAGTATACAATTCCTGAAACTAACTTGAGATGTTTGAGTGAGCTGTCTCTTACACAGGGTGCGAGTTTGTATACCGCGGAGTGTTTCCTGTAACAACATTAACTTGGGGTGCGTCTGGTTGTCTTTGGTTTTTTGGAACGTTTATTCTTGCAGCCTGCGACTACAGTACTGTAGCGTAATCTCAAGTTGCCCTAATCCGGCATTTTCAGTACCGCACCGTAGAATCGTGTCGGGTGCTATGTCGCTTCGGCAGATATGTCGGACGGTAAGATACTGGTAAGAACAGTACGGTTAAGAATTGAGTCTTTTGAGGTCTCTTACGGGTATCTATGTTCCTAACATACGAGTGCCCGCCGAAGCGACATACCACCCGACACGATTCTACCCAATATGCGGTCCTTCTATCAGAGAAAACCAATTGTAAAAGTTATTCAAAAACAATTGAAATAATTATCGATAAGAACAAAATATTCACATCTATGTTTGGTCATTTATTTTTCTATTTTTCTATTTTTCTATTTTTCTATTTTTCTGTTTTTTTTCTCTTTTATTCCAATTATTGTTTCTCATCGTGGTGATATAGGCTGTGAAAACTGTTGGGAAGCGTGAGTTGGTGAAACTAGGTCAGAGCTCTTTTTCAGAAGCCTTCACCCTGATACTGTTATTGCAACTTGATTGTAAGCAAATATTAAATAGAGTGTTTCTGCAAACCTCTCTGATAGAGGTCAAAATGAAGGTTCGGGGTGACGACTACCGTAGACGCATCCCAAGTTGAGCAGTGCATAGACTAATGAGCACAGCGAAACCTATGATAGTGGAAAAAAGTAGTGCTTACTAAGCGAGTGGATCGTTGGAATACGGCTTCCTCAATGATACAGTACGAGCACTAGTCGAGGAGGCAAAGTCGTTTCCAGAACACCTGTCCGTAATGGCACAGCCACCAATTGGAACATTGCAACTACCCCCTTCTGAAAGACTGCATGATATCAGGATCTTGAAAATATTCACTGATCGCAAATCAGATTACAGTAAATCTGCAGAAGTGCCGGGAGATAATTAGGAGTGGGTGCATCTTGAGTTCGAGGCAACTGCTGCGGACAAAGTCAAGATTAGCTTAACGAGGCTGAATTTTTGTTGACGTGTATTTGAAGAACATAAGTTTTTGAAATAGCCTATTATACGGCAGAATCGCGTTGCCAGACATGTCGGAGAGAGAGAGCTACGCTCCCGGGATCAAAAATGCGCAGCCTAATCCTTCGGGTCTACAACAGAATCGGACTTAGCGAAACTACATGTACAGTACTCGAGTAAAGCACAAAAAGTAGCGCAGTATCCACTGCGTATTCCTGGCCGGCAAACCGCCATATTATCAGGCAATGCGATACTAACTTACATAATTTCTATGATAGGTTTACGAGTAAGGGACACATACGTGCCAATTTCATCCCCTGCCTATTAATCGTATGAGTTAATCCTCAATAAATCACATTTGAACAACTAGTTTACATCGAGGACACGCTAGTCGCGCAGAGTGCGAATGAATCAGTGCGTTTAATTTGTCATAGGTGGAATATTACGATACTTTGCAGCGATGAGGGCGACGGTGGACATTCCTGAATGGTAGCATTCTGTATTCAATCTGGTATGAGTAGGGTACCGTATCCAATTATGAAGAAAAGGCTCTGTGATTAGCGTTATGCAGATTTTCGTAAAAAGTGAGGTATCATACGGTGTTGATTAGCTGAGCGATATCCAATAGTGGGCCGCCTTGCGATAATGTTGTGTCGCACTCTTGCAGCCAAATGAAACACATTGGGGACGGCTGAGTGAAGAAATGAAGACTTCTTACAAGGCGGCCTATCAGACTTTGGCAGCAATACTGGTAGAGATCCTGTTATTACCCCGCTCTCCTCGCTGTTCAGCTACGAGGAGCTTTTGCTAGAGCATCCACCACGAACTTGGGTCTGACTTCGCTACTTCAACTCACAATACTACTATCTCCAAACTCATACTCTTTGATTTCGAATAACCTTTAACAAACGAACCATACTACAAAACAAAATGACCACATCAGCCCACCTCCGACCGAGCGATACCGGCACCGGCACAGGCCACAAAAACAGCTTTAACGTAACAAACAGCTACAATACCACATATGTGGACGAAGAGCCCAAGATTGTACAGTGGTTATCACCACTGGAGCCTCGCGTGCGACACCAAGATGTGCGGACCCGGCGGATGGAGGGCGTAGGGGATTGGTTTCTACAAACCGAGGAGTTTCTCAACTGGCGCGATGGCAAGGATGGAGACGATGGAGCTGTTCTCTTTTGTTCTGGGGCTCCGGGTGCTGGGAAAACTTATCTCAGGTAGGAACATAAATTTATTACCTATTTATTTACCTTGCAAAGAATTAGCAATCACTAACAGCAAGGCATTAGCTCTCTGGCGATAGACAGCCTATGCGACCAGGTTGTTGGGAAAAATGTCGCCGTCGCTTGCCTATACATCGACTTCCAAACACAAAAAGAGCAGACCCCGGAGAACATGCTGGGTGCCCTGGTCAAGCAAATTGTACGGGCTCTGGGATCAATTCCCAGTGAGATCGACGAGGCATTTCAGAATGCAAAGGGACAGGTTGGCGGTCGAGGTCCTCTTATTCCTGAACTTCTGAAGTTTCTCAAAACATCGTTGGCTCCGCTCGACCGGGCATATATCTGTATTGACGCGGTGGATGAGTGCCTGCCTAAGCATCTCCCAAAGCTTCTCGGCTCATTGTATGCTCTTTCACAGCAGTGTGATGGTATACGATTGCTCATTACAGGCCGGCCCCATGTGCAGACCGATATCAAGAAATACTTTCTCGGGGGTGCGCGGTATATCGATTTTGTCCCAAAGAGGGACGACATAATCATATATCTACAGAGGATGTTGAACGATGACTCTGACCCTGACGCAATGAACCCTGAACTCAGAGCTGGTATTATGCAGATTGTCACAGAAAGCATTTCGGAGGTGTAAGTAATCGGAAAGATTGTTACAAGTGTTGAGTGATGTCTAATAATCTTGCATAGATTTCTGCTTGTTTCTTTAAGGATCGCGACAATATTAGCGGAGACAACAATCTACAAGCGACAAGAGCAGCTCAAAAGAGTCACCAATGGCTTTAGTTTAGACGACGCCTATCGTGCCACGCTGGAAAGAATGGAGAATCAAAACACGGGCAAGGCAAAACTCGGGAAGGCCGCATTAATGTGGATTTCGCATTCGGAGAGGCCAATGAAGGTGGATGAGCTATGTGATGCCCTCGGAGTGGAATTGAAAACTGCCGACGTTACGCGTGATAACATCCCTTCCACGCAGACCTTACTGGCCTCTTGCCTTGGGCTTGTTACGGTGGATCAAGAGGAATCAACGGTGCGCTTGGTACACTTCACCCTCCAGGAATATTTTGACAGTCATTCTGAAACATTTCACAACCCGTATGCAAAAATGGCGGAGGTTTGCCTCACGTATCTCAACTTTGATTGCGTAAATAAACTCCCTGCTACTTTGGACGATGCACCCTCCACGACACCCTTCCTAGACCACGCCTCCTGTTATTGGGGAGTCTATGCACGCCACGAAACTACCGATAGCGTAAAATCACTTGCCCTACAGCTTTTCCATCGATTTGACAGCCATATCTCGGCCAAGCTTCTCCTGTATTCAGATTCCGATGATCACGTGGTCAGCTACATAGATGAGAAGGAACCAAAGGGATTCATGGGAATTCACTGCGTGGCGTATTTTGGAATGGATGAGATCTTGAACTGTTTATTAGAGGAGGAAGATTTGGATGTAGAAGGATTCGATTCCTGTGGCCGTACACCCCTCATCTGGGCCGCGAGCAAGGGGCATGAAGGGATTATAAAGATACTGTTGAAACGCAAGAATGCCAACCCAAACACTAAAGACGCAAAATCTGGACGAACAGCGCTGTCCTGGGCTGCCCAGGGGGGGCATAGCGGAGTAGTGAAGATGCTTCTGGAACTAGATGAAGTCAGTCCAGACTCACGAGACAAGTTTGGGAGAACACTACTTTCCTACGCTGCCGAGGGTGGAAGTGAGGGAGTAGTGAAGATGCTTCTGGAACGGAATGAGGTCAATCCCGAATCACAAGACAACGAAGGGAGAACACCACTATCCTACGCTGCCGAGTGTGGAAGTGAGGGAGTAGTGAAGATGCTTCTGGAACGGAATGAGGTCAATCCCGAATCACAAGACAACAAAGGGAGAACACCACTATCCTACGCTGCTCAGTTTGGAAGGGAGGGAGTAGTGAAGATGCTTCTGGAACGGAATGAGGTCAATCCCGAATCACAAGACAACAAAGGGAGAACACCACTATCCTACGCTGCTCAGTCTGGAAAGGAGGGAGTAGTGAAGATGCTTCTGGAACGGAATGAGGTCAATCCCGAATCACAAGACAACAAAGGGAGAACACCACTATCCTACGCTGCTCAGTGTGGAAAGGAGGGAGTAGTGAAGATGCTTCTGGAACGGAATGAGGTCAATCCCGAATCACAAGACAACGAAGGGAGAACACCACTATCCTACGCTACTCAGTGTGGAAAGGAGGGAGTAGTGAAGATGCTTCTGGAACGGAATGAGGTCAATCCCGAATCACAAGACAACGAAGGGAGAACACCACTATCCTACGCTGCCGAGTGTGGAAGTGAGGGAGTAGTGAAGATGCTTCTGGAACGGAATGAGGTCAATCCCGAATCACAAGACAACAAAGGGAGAACACCACTATCCTACGCTGCTCAGTTTGGAAGGGAGGGAGTAGTGAAGATGCTTCTGGAACGGGATGAGGTCAATCCCGAATCACAAGACAACGAAGGGAGAACACCACTATCCTACGCTGCTAGGTATGGAAGGGAGGGAGTAGTGAAGATGCTTCTGGAACGGGATGAGGTCAATCCCGAATCACAAGACAACAAAGGGAGAACACCACTATCCTACGCTGCTCATTGGGGAGGAAGTGAGGGAGTAGTGAAGATGCTTCTGGAACGGAATGAGGTCAATCCCGAATCACAAGACAACGAAGGGAGAACACCACTATCCTACGCTGCTGAGTATGGAAGGGAGGGAGTAGTGAAGATGCTTCTGGAACGGGATGAGGTCAATCCCGAATCACAAGACAACGAAGGGAGAACACCACTATCCTACGCTGCTGAGTATGGAAGCGAGGGAGTAGTGAAGATGCTTCTGGAACGGAATGAGGTCAATCCCGAATCACAAGACAACGAAGGGAGAACACCACTATCCTACGCTGCTTCGCGTGGAAGGGAGGGAGTAGTGAAGATGCTTCTGGAACGGGATGAGGTCAATCCTGACTTGGCGGACAGTGAAGGCAGGAACCCACTCTCCTGGGCTTCCTTACAAGAGCACCAGAGTGTTGTCCAGCTACTCCAAGCCCGCATAGCCACCCCGACCGTTGCACAAGTTCGCAGTACTCTAGGACCTCCTCTTGCAATTCGGAACATCAGTGAAGAGGAAAATCACGTCGTTCAGCGCCCTTCTCCACTTGTTGTACTCAACACTACCACTTCTCAACAAACTATTCATACCTCACCCCCACCAGCTGTTCCATCTTCGGGTACCCCTGCTCAAATCTCAAACCCTCTGTATCACAATGTGAATCCTAACGCTAGAACCCCAGAACCTGTAAACACCCTTCTCAGTGCCAGGCCAATCCTGGCTTCACCGCAGCGTTCACCTGCCCTACCCCGACCTAGCCGCTTCCGCAATTTCTTGCATAATCCTTGCTCTTGTCTTTTCCCAAAAAAATGATTGGCGTTCAAAACCCTCCTTTGATTCAGCTATTCCGGCTGCCACAGTCGCCCGCTGGTTAATTCTCGCCTGAAACAATTCATTTTGCATTCTTTCCTCTCTCCCCCCACCTCGTTTTCCCTCTCTCCTTTTAGCATCTAAATCACTTTTCCACTCCTTTTGAGTCCCCATTCCAACATGTGTGTCCCTTTATATTGTCAGAGCTCTCATAAGCCGCACAGCTACTCATAACCTACTACTCAGAACACGGGCTACTCTACGGGAATCCACGTTGTGGTTCATGATGTACGATATTTCTCTCCGGAAGGTCGCTGGTTTTTCTGTTATCACTATGGTTTATTTGGGCTTTTCTGTTTTATCACAGCGGAAGTGTGCATTGGCATTTTTATAAAATTGGCGTAGTTTGGGTGTTTTGACTATTTCCTCCCCAATCTTTTCGCTTTCTTCTCAACTAATTTTCATCGTCATGTAGTTTTCTCTTTCTTTTCATAGATTTCTTACCGTCACTTGGAGATTTAATTTATTATTATTAATGCTGTGGATACCTTTCTTGAGAGCGCTGGAGTGCAAAACAGTACCCCCAGCTATCTTGGCATTGTGACGAAACCGGCCATGATGCCTGAAACACCAATTGCTCGGAATCCAATGTAATAAAGGCCCTTTTGCCAGTCCGGACTTCCGAGTACCGGAGTCACCATGTTCTATCTTTTTGGTTACCTCAGATAACAATACCAACCTCAAAACCTGTTTGCATTTTCTTTTTTTTTTTGAAACTGGGACTGAATTCATTCGGTAGGAGTACAAGCCTCATATTCTCACATTACCATCGAGACAGGTTAGCTCGATCAGGGGTACCTCTTGGCTCTGGTCGCACCCCCATAAACCCAATCAATACAAACATGGTGGCATGCCCCACCACTTATACAACGAGGATCCAAGGAGCGATCTCGGGTGTTCATGCAGTCTCACTCGGCTACCTCACATACACACTAGACCACATCCAGAATTGTGGTTCAGTGGCGGTCCGGGGGTTCTTTTTACGAGTGATAGTCTTTGAATCGCTGGTCTCCCCCTGAAAATATGGTTGTTTTGTTTTTTTTAAACTTTCTTTCTTTTTTTTTGTTGCCCGGTTTAGGTTCTTCAAGTGTACTTTTCTCGCTGACGGGCTGCCGGTTCTGTATGCTTTTGAGCTTCAATGTGATTTTGGCGGGTATTGAATGGGGGGTTGGGGGGAGGGGGGTGAATACCTTATGGTAGTTTGTGTGCAGTCGAGGAATTATTTTAAGTTGTTCGTTATTGATTGACAGAGCACGCGATAGGTGTTGGTTTGTGAAATTGGTTTTAATATGTGGTGGAGATATTCACCGAGCAGGCGAGTGGTTTGCCGCAACATTAGAGCAACATTTTTATCTTTGTGGGTGATATATCACCGCTTATGTTAGTATGGACTGGTTAGTATGCTTATTTAATGCCTTGGGAGCAAGTGCACCAGTTGACAGAGTATCATATGTAGATTGTCTCGTCCGGAGCACCGCTTGTCTTGCACATATGGCGTATCCGTACCAAATATTTGACGGCAGACTCAGATGCTCTTTATTCTTAAAACTCTAGAATCTCCTGCGGGATCACAACATCTTATTACTAATAAATTACTACTCTAGCATCCGCATAACGCAGGAGCAACTATCGTGAGAGGTATTTCTTTCATAATTAAGCACACTCGATGGACACTGCAGGAATCGAAAACAACTGTTGTCCCGGGTAACTTTGCATATTCTTTTTTTTCTTTTATAACCTACAGCTGCTGATTAAGCCGTAACTTTTATCCCGTAGTATTCCGTATCATCTGCTCAGATAACATGGAAATCCGTAGTAAACAAAGTCCCTCGATGTCTGAATTTCAAGCAGATCAGACTTGTAGTTCTTCAGTAGTAAAATTCGGCTAAGCTAGACTATCAGGTAGGAAAAAAGCATGATAGCTGTGAGGCTTTATATACGAGAAGGGAATATCGATAGCTATTTGGGATATGGTGCTGGATAGATCTGTGATAGGAATTGATTCTTGAAATTATGTCGGCAGTCGTCCTGGTTCGATCTGCAAGATAATTGTAACCCTAACCCTATCCTCGAAGGGAACATCGTTGGGAGGATTTTGGGAATGTTGACCATAAAATGATTTCTAGGATGGTAGTGTGGGGAAGGAAAATGGTCTGCAAGGTTTTAGCTAGAAGTTGTGTTTTATTTTGATCGGATAAGCTAGTTGTCATGAGGGTCAGGGTTTGGACATTTAGTGGAAGAGGGGAAATGTTTGTTTGCTAGTTACCTCGGTTTTGTTTGCTAGTTAGCTCGGTTGATGGCTTGGCAATGGAATTGGTAGTAAGGCGGGGCAAGCATTAGGAGGAGGAACGAAGAAAAAACAAGGGGGACAGACGAGAGGAGCAGCGGACAACGGACGAGCA
Source organism: Choiromyces venosus 120613-1 (assembly GCA_003788595.2). Taxonomy (NCBI): domain Eukaryota; kingdom Fungi; phylum Ascomycota; class Pezizomycetes; order Pezizales; family Tuberaceae; genus Choiromyces; species Choiromyces venosus. The sequence continues at coordinate 205,302 of ML120396.1, forward strand.
TCGGGACATCGGGATCGGGAACACGGGTTTATTTTCTCTTTTACGAATCTTTTTTTGTTCTTTCAATAGCAATTCCAGTGACGGAATTATATTTTCACTTCGGACGAATAAATTTGACCTCTAGTCGTGCGTGCGGCGATTGCCCCTTCTAGTAGTGTTTGTTCTCCCTTGCCTTTACGATTCCCCTTTTTTCGGCCTGTTTGTTGGAGAAGTGAACTTCTTCCCCTCTGCTCGACTGCCCTGCGAGTATTTTTCCTTCGCTGTCCGTTCCATTTCCTATAGGTGCCTTGAAACGGATCTACCCCTTTTTTTGTTTCTTAGTAGTCGTGCTAGCGCGAGTAGTAGTAGTAGGGCAAATGGTGAAATGCGAGATTCCCGATAAGTTAACATTATTTTAGCTGTGGACAACAGGGAGGTGGAAGGGGTGGAAAAGGGACGATCAATGCTTACTAACCAGCTGCTAGTTTTCATCGGAAGCGCCGTATCTTTTCGCCAAAGTTGGATTGGGATTGGAGCTAAGGTCGACCGAGCCAACGAGAGAGCACGAAGACCCCCAAATCGCTACACTTTAAGCAAAATTCAAACACTGATTGGGCAGATCCTCCTTCGCACGAATCCGACTTCTGCGAAAAGATATCGAGGGGTGTCAAATAAACGCGGGCACCCTACGTCGCAACCAAGGCACCTCAACTAAACTCTGGAAAAGTAACTCCGGTCTCCTAACCATAGAAACGAAGAATATAATGAAATTAAGATTCAATAAGTTGGTCTTTTTACTGATTTTATTTAGTGACATGCGAGTATCATGGAAGCCAGCTAAATAACCTTGCTCCCTAAGTGAAAACGCACTGCTTTGTGGGTGGGAAATTTGTCGTGGAAGGTTGGTGTTGTGATTGCCAGATACACTTTTAGAGTTTAGTTGAGGTAATACCTTGGTTGCGACGTACTCGAGTAGGGTGTTTGCGTTTTTTTTTGACACCCCTCAATACGGGATGGAAGGAAGGGAGTAGTGAGGATGCTTCTGGAACGGCATGAGGTCAATCCCAACTGGCAGGCAATGATGGAAAGAGCCCATCATTCTGGGCTTCCCAGTATGGACATCAGGAAGTAGTGGAGCTGCTCCAGGCTCATTTAGCTACCCAGACCATTGCACAAATTCCCAATGATCCCACACCCATTCCTTCCATTCAGGGCAATGCCCGGGAGGCAGCTCCGGCGCCACAGTGTTCTTCTCGAGTAGATGTACCCAGCACTGACACCTCTCAACAAAACATTCAAACCTTGCCCCTACCAGTCGTTCCATATTCAAACACCGCTGCCAAAATATCTGAATCCCCTTCTCCCTATATCAAACCCCACCCTTGCACTCCACAGCCAGCAAATCCCACCCCCGACGCCCCGCCAGCCTTGGCTTCACCGCAGCCTTTACTTACCTTTCCCACACATCGCCGGTTCCGCAATTTCTTGCGTAATCCTTGCTCTTGTCTCTCCCCCAAAAAATGGTAACCTTTCATAATCTGCACCTGATTCAACTATGCAGCTGGTCATAGTTGCCTGCCCGTTAATTCTAGCCTGAAGCAATTCATTATTCATTTTTTCCTCTTGCCCCCACCTCACTTTCCTCCTCTTCTCGAACTGCTTCAATTTACTATTTCACTGGCTTTCCGGAGGATAAGAGGTTTTACTCTTATCAATATTGTCTATATCTTTCTTTCTAATTATTGCATCATACTGGGTTTTCTATTTTACTTCTAGGAAGGTGTACATGGGCGTTTGTATAAAGTCGTCATCGCATAGGAGTTTTACTTGTTTATCTCCATTTTCTTTGCCTTCTCAACTAATTTTGTTTATTCGGAGGTGCCTTCTTTATATTATGTTTCTTTTGGTTTATTTCCTATTCGCCACTTTCCTACCATCACCTGGGGGCTTAATCTCTTATTATTAGACTGTGGATAACTTACTTGGGCGCATTGTGGTGGAAATTCACATCCTACTATTGCCCTGCTTTATGAGGACTTCCGAATTCGAGATTATATGGCACAGTTGGCGCGGTATTTCAACAGCTAATGTTCCCGCATATAGCAGTTATCCATTGCCCAACACAGGGAACCCCCCAATGCTGGTCCTGATATTCCGGCTAAAGAAGTGAATATATCTTTCTTCCTTCCCACGTAAGATAAATAAATATTATCATAATGGCCCGTGTGAAACAAATTCTTTCAAAACTCTTGGGGTGGATTGATGGTGTACAAATCCGACTTTCCTGACAGCAGTCTTAGCAGCGGTCTCAGGGCCTGGCAGCCAGCTGGAGGACACCCGCAACGCCTATACTGGAAGGAGCCACAATTTAAACTATCTGTTGCTCAGTGACTTTGCAGAATGACAGTTTATCTGGGTGCTACCGCGGGACAACATGAGAGATCATGTTGGATTTACATGGCCCGGATGATGCACCACCGACTACCGAAGATGGTAGGGACGCTAGGGGCCCAACTACATCGACGAGTGAGAGGCTGTGTATGTGCCGCTGGGGGGTTCAGATGGAACTTCAATTACCAACCTACAAGAAATACTTACCTGAGTATCGGGAGTCAGTCGCGCCGGTACGATCAGAGCTTCCAGTCTTTGCCATAGCTTTCCAAGTCCCACAGTTGTAAATGGTAATGCACGGCTTTGGGCATGATACAGATACGCAAAGCACTCCCTGCACAGTTCAATGGTGCTCTGGGAGCTCCAATTAGCAAGGGGTTATAACCTGGCAAGGCAATTGTCTTCTGGTCACTTATTCAACTCCAAGGCTACAAATCCCTCATGATGACCATGTGCACTGGGTCGCTTGCAAACACCTCATAGAATGTAGTTAATACAATCAGCCGTATTTCTTGGTCGTATTTGTGCTGTAAATGACCCACTTGATACCATTATTAAAATCTCTGAGGTATACCCCTCTCCAATGCTATCTAGATCAGCCTATCAACCACCGTGTTCACATTATCTCACTCGACCACCACGGATACCCACTAAACCACATCTGGAAGGATGGTCCAACAGTAGTCTGGGTGTTAGATATGCTAGATATGTCGGATAAAAGAGGTTGCGTAGAGGAGGCGGGTGGCTGCTTAGTCACCGAGGTTTTCTCACTGTCATTGGTAGTGGGGCTCTTTTGTGTTTTTCTTGACTCCCTCTTAACCTAAAAACTAACATCAATCGTGTCTTTACCTTTAACTACAACAATCAATCAACTTTCATTTTTCCTCTCCTTCCTCGTGTTCTTGTCTCTGCTAGGGCCACTTCTTAAACTTGTCTCCTCACTATCTCTGTGCCTTTTCTAACACTGGGGTTCAGTTAGAGAGTGATTTGTTGTGAGTCGTCGGTCTTCTCCTGACAATGTATTTTTCTTTTTACCTCTTTTTTAGTATTGCGGTTTGGGACCATACAGTGAGCATGCCATGTCTAGGACGGTCCGGGGGTTCACTATCAGGATTCAATGGAATTTTTACAGGAGATACATATTATGGGTATATGAAAGGGTACAGTTAATAGGAGATTTTTTTGGAGGATCGATGAAAGGGGCTGCGAGTGCCCCACCTGGAATGCTGGTTTGGGCGCGGTGGTCTGATTTTCTTATGTTTTTCTTTATTGATTGAGAGAGCGCGGGATGGGTGATGGTTTGTTAAGTCAGTTTCAAGCGGTGGAGATATTCGCGAAATTATTCACCGAGTGATTGTTTGCAATTAGAGAAATACGTTTGACTTCACGGGGCGTGATGTGGCTTGGGTTAGTATGGACTAGTTATTGTGCTTGTTTAGCGCTTGGGAAATAGGAACACCAGTTGACAGAATATTGTATGTAGATTGTCACACCCGGAGTGCTGTTGGTGTCTGGCACCTATGGGCGTATCGGTAGTAAATATTGATTGGGGACTGGGAGGCTTTTTCTGCTGCAATGTCCTAATTTTTTATTGCTGACTCATTACTAGTCTAGCATTCGGTTGGCGAAGACGGAAATGTCTGGAGGAAAGTAGAGAGTATGAGGGTTCAGCAAGGCGGCACCCTCAGCGAGGCGCGTCAAGTAAATACGCACCCACCTCCGTTAGCCACAGTAAAGTGGTTTTAAGCCCCTAGCGCCTCGCGAAGGGTGCCGCCTGTAACCTAATTTTCATTCTTATCTAGTCCGAGGTTATGCCTCGTTTCACCTAACAAAAGGTATCTAACTACCGGCATGAGATACTCCCCCCAGCCAAGGGCCCCCTTAAAGAAAATATCCTCCTCGCCGCCTTCATGCCTATCCAATTTTTCGTTGTCCCCTCGCCCAACCGGTACAAAGGAAACTCCCTCTCCCTCCTTCCTCCTGTCCTCACTCCCGTTGTCCCCTCGCCCAACCCGTACATAAAAAACTCCTCCTCCCTCCGGCCTCCTTCCCTCTCCCCCATTACCCCCTTGCGTAACCGAACAAATGAAACTCCCGCTCCTTATCTCCTCTCTTCTTCAACCCCATTTGTCCAACGCGAAGGAAACCCACCCCATCACCTCCGTGCCCAGTGGTCGTGTACGCTAGGAAATTCAAACAAGGAAACCCACCCCGTCACCTCCGTGCCCAGTGGTCGTATACACTAGGAAATCTAAATACCAAGGAAACCCACCCCGTCATCTCCATGCCCAGTGGTCGTGCACTTTAAGAAATCCATCCACTAAGGAAACCAGCCCCGTCATCTCCATGCCCAGCTGTCGTGTAAATAAGGAAATACTATCCCCCCAGCATTACGCCCCTGGGTCGCCGGGCCGCCTTCTTCTCTGCCCCTTTTCCCGCCTTGGGCTCCTCCTCATTTGGCTGTCCCCTTTCCTGGGGTGTAACTGGGGTCATGGGTCCTTGCGTGCGCTTCCAGTTTCAGCTTCTCGTGTATCACTGGTTTTCCGCAAAGGTCGCAAGGCATCATTTTCTTTTGTCTCTTTCCCCTCTTTGACTGGGGTTGTGAGGTAGGTATGTTGATACCCACGGCTATGGTTTGGGCCTTGTTGATGTAGGCCTGGTGTTTTTGGACAGCGGTTGGTTCCCTTCTAAGCGAGTCGGGCCAGGTGTCCATCCATTTCAGTATGGTTCCGTGATCTCTGGTGTCGTGGATCTTGGCCTTTATCGGTTTGACTATTCCGCATCTTTCCATCAGGTGTTCTCCGGTGATTATGTCCCTTCCGCAGGGGCAATCCCGTCATTTCCCTTCGGTGTCTTGGTATGGCCATGCTGCCATTGCTTTTAGGTAGAGGAGTTTTTTGAACTGTTGTCTGGTTGTCTTTCTCCAGTGTTTATAGCTCCTCCTTGGTTTGCCTTTGTATCTGATTTTTTCCCCCTCGATGCTCCTTGCCCAATTCTCGAGGAGGTGTTCTTTCAGGTTGGATTTCCCCAATTTCATGTTGTGGGCGTTTTCGATGATACTTTGTGCCCCCGTCTTGTTTATCCACTTCCTCGTCCATTCCGTCGGTCTGTCTAGGCAGTGGGCCCTGAGGCATAGGAGGTTGTGCCTGTGATCCGTGTATATGCGAAGTGGGACGATGCCGGTTTCCGTGAAGATTGCCGTTAGGGGAGTTTTCTTTTCGAGTCCGAACGCACAGCGTGTGATCTTGTTGAGGGTCTTTTGCGCTGCGTCTATCGTCGTGACTGCTTCCCATACTTCTATTCCGTAGGTCAATTGGGGGAGGATCAGACCTTGTATGAGTCTGAGGGTGGTCCATGCGTTAAGTCCTCCTTTTTCGTATTTGCTTGTCATTGCTTTGACGAAGAGGCTGGTTTTATTGGCTTTTGCTGTCCAGTGCTCTATATGTGCCTTCCATTTGAAGTCCGGCGATATGTAGTAGCCCAGCCATCGCATCACGTCCTTTTCCAGAGCTTCTGTATTTCCTATTCTCGGGTGGAGGTGCTTCTCCGGGGGGGTTTTTATGTGGATGCGTTCCATTTTGAGGGGGGAGAGGTTGTAGCCGTGTTCTCGGCAGCTGCTGCTAATCCTGTCTAGCGTATCTTGGTGGGCTATCTGTCCTATGTCCAAGTTTCTGTATGTCGTAGCCACCAGGATGTCATCGACGTAGGTCAGGAGTTTGGTGGTAGTTCCAGGTAGTCTAACTGGTTCTATATCAGTTATTTCCCTTATGCTGACGAGAAATAATATGGGGGATAGTGGTGAGCCTTGGGGGGTGCCCTTGTCCGTGGCGAACTCCCTTGAGCATTTCCCGTTAAACCTGTAGGAGGTGTTTCTGTTTGCGGCCCAGTGTCTGATCCATTGTCCTAGGTGGGTGTCTTTTCCTTCTATAGTGTTGCACACTTCTTCCATTCGCAGGTGGTCGAAGCCTCCCTCGATGTCCAAAGCAGTCAGGCAGGCGTGGGGCTGTTTGGATGTCGTAAGCAAGTCATTAAGGGCTTGGATCGCGTCTGTTGTCCCGTTGTTTTTCCTACCACCGAACATGTTGGGCGTTAGTAGGTTTAGCTTTGCTATTCTAATTACTGCCGCCCTTTCCAACACTTTTGCGAGGGTGGATTGGAGTTGGATGGGTCTCCAGCTTTTGGCTATCGTGTAGGCTTCCTTTTTCTCCTTTTTGATCAGGATTGTGTTGCTTGATTTCCATCTGTCCGGGATGCCCTCTGTCCATGCTCTGTTCATCATGCTAGTGAACAGCCCTTCACGGCATTTCCTGAGTTCCTTGATTACCCTTCCGGGAATGAGGTCCGGGCCCGTTGCTGCTCCATTCGGGGTAGCTTTCAGGGCTGTGTCTAGGATCCCAATGTCCAGCTCTTTAGGGCTCGCCCTCGGGGTTATTAGGTTTCGTCTATGCTCTCCTCTGTATAGGGCCGTGTGCAGTTCCATCGCTATGTGGCTGTGTTCGGCGGCTATGCTCCCGTCCTTCCTGGTTAGGGCCGGTATCGGTTGTTTGGTTACTCTGGGTTTAACGCTCCTAAAGCATTCCGGGTCGGTTTCTTCTTGCAGTGCTTCTCCGTTGGCTTTCAGTTTTGCCTCCGCGATATCCTTCCTATATTTCTTCCTTTTGTCTCTTATGCTGGGGCATCGGGGGTTGTTTCTTATGATTGTCAGCAGTTCTTTTCTAGTCTTGGAGAGTTCCTCGTTCCAGAATGCCCTCGCGTTATCTCTCGCCCTTGGGGTGTGTTTCAGGATGATTTCGGTGAGTTTTTCCTGGATGTGTGCCAGGCCATCATCTTCTCCCAGAAGGAGTAGTTCCGTCCTTATCCCATCCCAGTTGGCTTTGTCATACCTTAGCGGCTTGAGTTGCGATTTTCTCCATCGTATTCCTGTGCTGATCATTAATGCCGTGTGGTCCGTCGATGGCATTAGGGTATTTCTGACTCAAAGATTGTGGTATCTGTCGCTGATGACTAGGTCTATCGTCGTTCCTGTCGCGTGTCGATTTGAGGGGGGGTGGGTTATCGTGTAAGGGTTGGCCACTGTCAGTCCCCTTTCCACCATCCAACTTCACAGTCTGTTCCCTGCCGTGTTCTGTCTCCCGGATGACCAGGCTGGGTTGGTAGCGTTGAGGTCGCCGATTATTATGTTACTATTGCCTCTGTGTAGCTCGTTGCCGTGGTCGAGGTTGTAGGTCAGCATGTCTATCGGGTTATTTCTTTTAAAGCTGGGGGGTCTTTGGTATCCTATCGTAATTTCTGTGCCTCCCGTCCATAGAGTGAGAAACTGCGAGTTAACTCTTTCTATTACAAACATGTGCACGTATTCATTTTTAATATATGAGGCGCATCCCCATTTTACCGCTTTCGTGTCAGCGTAACATGTGTAACCTTCTATGTGTATCCAGTTATCGTTTTCGAGGGGGCATTCTGCTAATGCTATAATTTTTGGTTTAAGTTTTCGTGAGACTTTTAGTAACTCTGTGACAACATTCATGGACCCGCCGACGTTGTGGTAAATTATATCAGTGGTCGCCATAATTAGTCATGGGGGTTTTGTAGGGGCGGCTGCGCCAGACCGGGGACTACCAAGCTATCTTGAGGTACTACTTCTCCTGATCTACCTCTGGCGGGGCAATGGTTGTCTCCTGTGAAGTGTGTCGTCTCCTCGCAGTTAGTGCATCTCCTGACAGTGTGGGAGCAGGGTCTCCCTTTCCCGGCTGTGCAGTACAACTCCGGGCATTCGTGGTCTTTTTGGTGGTGGTTGCCTCTGCAAAACTTGCAGGTCGGTGGCAGGCGGCAGTGCATTGCGTGGTGTCCTAGCTGAAGGCACCTTGCGCAGCAGGTGGAGGAGTCTCTTCTGGTGTACCTTACGAAGGTGCAGCGCTGTCCGAAAATCGCTATACTGCCTTCCTTCTTATTCAGTTGGGCGTTGACCCAGTCGTTCCTTTCCACCGTTGCTATGATCGATGACTTGAACTTGTTGTTTGCTTTGAGGGCCGTCGGGGATCTGATCCATTTGGGTCTATCTATGATTCGAATGGCCGGATTATAGTCCAAGATCTCATTCTCCAGGTCATTCCAGTTTGGCGAGTCCGTGTTCCAATCGGTGGGGGCCCAGTTTTCATCATTACCTAGCGGGACCTTGTGGATGACGATGTTGACTGTGGGGACATCCGTCACGATGCTGAAGCCGAAGATGTCAATGTTGTTTAGCGCCTTGGTTATCGCGTCGGAGTCTTGGAGAGCCGGTTCCGCTGGGAGGTCTTGGACCGTTGTGAGTACTAGGTCGTCGTTGCGGTTGTACTCCGCGAAGGCGAACTTGACTCTGGTTACTCCGTTTATCGCATCTCTAATTTGGACTGTGGACCGTCCTGCGGCTCCTACTCTCCTTCCTTTCTCTACCGATCGTATTAGGAGCCTTCTTTGTCTTGCATGCGGGGTGGAGGGGGCCGAGGGTCCCTGTCCTTCGCTCCCGGCCGGACCCGCCGGTGCTTTTCCTTTGGTCCTTTTTACCAGGACGAAGTTGTCAGTGTCTATTCCAGCCGCCATCATTGCTGCATAGGTCTGCTTCTTGTTGGCTGGAGCGGGGTTGTTTGTTCGCGGGGCGGGGTTAGCTCTGGGGGTTGCCGGGGCCGGTGCTCGGGTCTGTTGTTGTTGTTGTTGTTGTTGGGCCTGGGCTCTTGGTGGTTGTTGTCTCTGTGGGGGGGTTTGGGTCCTTGCTTGTTGGGGTTGTCGCGGTGCTGGGGGGTTGTGTTGTTGTTGTTGGTTGGGCGTGATGTTCGCTCGGATTGCCTCGAGGATCCTGGCTTCCATTTCCGCCAATCTTTGGGTAAAGTTGTTTTCCATCGCTTCTAGGAGGAGGGTTAGTCCTTCATTTGTGGGGGTGGCGCTTGCAACTCCTAGGTCTATGTGTCCCTGGGGGAGGGGAGCCAGGATAGTGTTTGGGCTCTCCTTGGTGGTTGTTTCCAGGGAGCAAGTTTCTCGGATTTCCTTTTCTTTACCTTTATTGGATTCTGTGTTTTTCCTTGTCAGAATCCTTATTGAGGAGGAGGACGATGAGGCCGGGGCCGGCTCGACCGTGAGGTTTCCTGAGGGGGTTCCTGGGATCTCCAAGGGGGAGGAAAAGCGCACCCCCCTAGGGAGTTCTTGGGAGGTAGGTGCATGTTGGCTGTCTCCTATTCCTGTCCCATCCGAGTTGCGGCCATTATCCATGGTCATTGCGATGTCCTGGGTGTCCTGGGAGTCGGGGATTGTCACAGAGGCCTCGCCCATCTGCGCGTCTGGTGGGGAGGATTGTGGTATTTGGGAGACCGTAACCGGGCTCTCTTGTGAGGGGTGGAATGAGGAGGCCATGGCGGCCAGTCCTGCCAAGGTTTCCTGGTCGACTGCGTCGACTGTTTCGTTTCCGAATACCTTCTCGAGGGTGGTACGGAAGCCTGGAAAGGGGGAGGCGATGGGCGGTGCTTCTGCCGTCTTGGCCATTTAGACGAAACAGGTGTCTAGGCATCCCAGTTCCTTTCGTACCGTCGGGAAGTTGCTTCCTGCGGCGACTATTCTGTTACCGACGTTAATGGCTCTGTTTGGGCAGTTCTGGTTGTGTGATATGACCGAGAACATTGGGAGGAGGGATTGGAGGGATACTCCGTGGGGGGAGCCCGGGGGCAGAAGCGAGGGGGAATAAGGCCTGGGGCTTTTGGTGCGGCTTCTATTGCCCAAGGGAGACGGTGGGAGGGGCGTATTGAGGATCATGTTGTCCCTGGTGGCCTTGCTATAAGGGTGGAAGCCTTGAGCAGCCATGGTGGAGGAAATCAAGTTGGTCTTTGGGCGGAACTTGTTTCCTGGGGTGTTTGGAAGCCTTAGGATGGGGCCTTGTGATTGGCTCCACACCCAAAGGGAGGATATCGTAGGTGAGGGGGTGGTGTTGTAAAGTCAGTGAAAACTCTGACTATACCAGAGGATGTTGGTGATGTGGCAGTAGAAAATGTGATATGTGACCAATTTTGGTGTGGAAAGTAAGGGGGCTCGATAATTTCTTTCAAAAAGAGTGGGAATTCGTTGGTTGTAACGGATTTCAAGAAAGAAGAGAGAAAGGGTGCCGCCTCGTTAGCCTCCGACGGTCCATGTAATCAGGAACCGAAGAGACTGTATTGTTTTCTCGGGTGACTTTGCATATTCTTGTTACTTTTTCTTTTTAAGCCAACAGCTGCAAATTCCTCGGCAAGCCATACTCTAGCTTTCCCCTCATCGGCTTTATTTCAAGTGGAATTCTGCATTAAATGAAGTCTTATGATGTCTGAAGTTTGAGCAGGCTGCGTTGTGTATAGCAGATTTTATCATAAAGTTTGGTGGTTTATTCGCTTAGCTTAGTGGTATCCGATGGTGGATCCCCTTGCGATAATGTTGTGTCGCACTGTTGAAACCATATGAAACACATCGGGTATGGCTGGGTGAAGACATTCGGATTTCTTGCAAGGCGGTCCATCAGACTTTGTCAGCAATACTGGCAGAGATATCATACAAGTATTACCCCGCCCGCTACGCTGTTCAGCTACGAGGAAATCTTTCCACAGCATCCACCACGAACTTGTGTCTGACTTCGCTAATTCAACTCAGAATACCATTATCTTCAAACCTATACTCTTCGATTTTCAATAACCTTGATTTTTTTTTCTTTTTTCTCTATCTTTAGTCAATCATTTCACTCGTCTTTTTATACCCCGCCATGCCAAAAGTATACTATTCCTGAAACTAACTTGAGATGTTTGAGTGAGCTGTCTCTTACACAGGGTGCGAGTTTGTATACCGCGGAGTGTTTCCTGGAACAACATTAATTTACGGTGTGTCTGGTTGTCTTTGGATTTTGGGAACGTTTATTCTTGCAACTTGCAGCTACTGTAGCGTAATCTCAAGTTACCCTAATCAGGCATTTTCAGTACTGTACCGTAGAATCGTGTCTGGTGCTATGTCGCTTCGGCAGATATGTCGGACGGTGAGATACTGCTAAGAGCAGTACGGTTAAGAATTGAGTCTTTTGAGGTCTCTTACGGGTATCTGTGTTCCTAACATACAAGTACCTGCCGAAGCGACACACCACCCGACACGATTCTACCCAATATGCGTCCTTCTGTCAGAAAAAAACCAATTGTAAAAGTTATTCAAAAACAATTGAAATAATTATCGATGGGGGCGGGATATTCACATCTATGTTTGGTCACCTATTTTTCTATTTTCCTATTTTTCTGTTCTTTTTTTCTTCTTATTCCAATTATTGTTTCTCATCATGGTGTTGCTATAGGTTGTGAAAACTGTTGGGAAACGTGAGTTGGTGAAAATAAGTCAGAGCTCTTTTTCAGAAGCCTTCATTTTGATACTGTTATTGCATCTTGATTGTAAGCAAAAATTAAATAGAGTGTTGCTGCAAACCTCTCTAATAGCGGTCAAAATGAAGGTTTGGGGTGAGGACTACCGTACCTTAGACGCATCCTAAATTTAAGTTGAGCAGTGCAAAATGAGCACAGCGAAACCTATGACGGTGCAGAAAAAGTGATGCTTACTAAGCGAGCGGATCGTTGGAATACGGCTTCCTCAATGATACATTGCGAGTACTAGTCGAGGAAGCAAAGTCGTTTCCAGGACCCTGTCCGTAATGGCACAGCCACCAATTGGAACATTGCAACTACCCCTTCTGAAAGGCTCCATGATATCAGGATCGTGAAAATATTCACTGATCGCAAATCAGATTACAGTAAATCTGCAGAAGTGCTGGGAGGTAATTAGGAGTGGGTGGATCTTGAGTTCGAGGCAACTGCTGCCGACGAAGTCAAGATTAGCTTAACGAGGCTGAATTTTTGTTGACGTGTATTTGAAGAACATAAGCTTTTGAAATAGCCTATTATACGGCAGAATCGCGTTGCCAGACATGTCGGAGAGAGAGAGCGACGCTCCCGCGATCAGAAATGTGCAGCCTAATCCTTCGGGTCTACAACAGAATCGGACTTAGCGAAACTACATGTACAGTACTCGAGTAAAGCACAAAAAGTAGCGCAGTATCCACTGCATATTCCTGGCCTCCAGGCGTAGCTCTGGTTCTGCCATTCCCGACAAACCGCCATATTATACCAGGCAATGCGATACTAACTTAGATAATTTCTATGATAGGTTTACGAGTAATGGACACATATGCGCCAATTTCATGCCCTGCCGATTAATCGCATGAGTTAATCCTCAATAAATCACATTTGAACAAATATTTTATATCGAGGACAAGCTAGTCGCACGGAGTGCGAATGAATCAGTGCGTTTAATTTGCCGTAGGCGGAATATTACGATACTTGCAACGATGAGGGCGGCCGTGGACATTTCTGAGTGGTAGCATGCTGTATTCAATCCGGTACGAGCAGGGTACCGTGTCCAATTATGGGGAGGGCTCTGTGATTAGCGTTCTGCAGATTTTCGCAAAAAGTGAGGTATCATACGGTGTTGATTAGCCGAGCGATATCCAATAGTGGGCCGCCTTGCGATAATGTTGTGTCGCACTCTTGCAGCCAAATGAAACACATTGGGGACGGCTGAGTGAAGATATGAAGACTTCTTGCAAGGCGGCCTATCAGACTTTGGCAGCAATACTGGTAGAGATCCTATTATTACCCCGCTCTCCTCGCTGTTCAGCTACGAGGAGCTTTTGCTAGAGCATCCACCACGAACTTGGGTCTGACTTCGCTACTTCAACTCACAATACTACTATCTCCAAACTCATACTCTTTGATTTCGAATAACCTTTAACAAACGAACCATACTACAAAACAAAATGACCACATCAGCCCACCTCCAACCAAGCGATGCCGGCACCGGTACAGGCCACAAAAACAGTTTTAACATAACAAATAGTTACAACACCACACATGTGGACGAAGAGCCCAAGATTGTACAGTGGTTATCACCACTGGAACCTCGCGTGCGACACCAAGATGTGCGGACCCGGCGGATGGAGGGCGTAGGGGATTGGTTTCTGCAAACCGAGGAGTTTCTCAACTGGCGCGATGGCAAGGATGGAGACGATGGAGCTGTTCTCTTTTGTTCTGGGGCTCCGGGTGCTGGGAAAACTTATCTCAGGTAGGAACATAAATTTATTACCTATTTATTTACCTTGCAAAGAATTAGCAATCACTAACAGCAAGGCATTAGCTCTCTGGCGATAGACAGCCTATGCGACCAGGCTGTTGGGAAAAATGTCGCCGTCGCTTGCCTATACATCGACTTCCAAACACAAAAAGAGCAGACCCCGGAGAACATGCTGGGTGCCCTAGTCAAGCAAATTGTACGGGCTCTGGGATCAATTCCCAGTGAGATCGACGAGGCATTTCAGAATGCAAAGGGACAGGTTGGCGGTCGAGGTCCTCTTATTCCTGAGCTTCTGAAGTTTCTCAAAACATCGTTGGCTCCGCTCGACCGGGCATATATCTGTATCGACGCGGTGGATGAGTGCCTGCCCAAGCATCTCCCAAAGCTTCTCGGCTCATTGTATGCTCTTTCACAGCAGTGTGATGGTATACGATTGTTCATTACAGGCCGGCCCCATGTGCAGACCGATATCAAGAAATACTTTCTCGGGGGTGCGCGGTATATCGATTTTGTCCCAAAGAGGGACGACATAATCATATATCTACAGAGGATGTTGAACGATGACTCTGACCCTGACGCAATGAACCCTGAACTCAGAGCTGGTATTATGCAGATTGTCACAGAAAGCATTTCGGAGGTGTAAGTAATCGGAAAGATTGTTACAAGTGTTGAGTGATGTCTAATAATCTTGCATAGATTTCTGCTTGTTTCTTTAAGGATCGCGACAATATTAGCGGAGACAACAATCTACAAGCGACAAGAGCAGCTCAAAAGAGTCACCAATGGCTTTAGTTTAGACGACGCCTATCGTGCCACCCTGGAAAGAATGGAGAATCAAAACACGGGCAAGGCAAAACTCGGGAAGGCCGCATTAATGTGGATTTCGCATTCAGAGAGGACAATGAAGGCGGATGAGCTATGCGATGCCCTCGGAGTGGAATTGAAAACCGCCGACGTTACGCATAATAACATCCCTTCCACGCAGAAATTACTGGCCTCTTGCCTTGGGCTTGTTACGGTGGATCAAGAGGAATCAACGGTGCGCTTGGTACACTTCACCCTCCAGGAATATTTTGACAGTCATTCTGAAACATTTCACAACCCGTATGCAAAAATGGCGGAGGTGTGCCTCACGTATCTCAACTTTGATTGCGTAAATAAACTCCCTACTACTTTGGACGATGCACCCCCCACAACACCCTTCCTAGACCACGCCTCCTGTTACTGGGGAGACTATGCACGCCACGAAACTACCGATAGCGTAAAATCACTTGCCCTACAGCTTTTCCATCGATTTGACAGCCATATCTCGGCCAAGCTTCTCCTGTATTCAGATTCCGATGATAACGTGGTCAGCTACATAGATGAGAAGGAACCAAAGGGATTCATGGGAATTCACTGCGTGGCGTATTTTGGAATGGATGAGATCTTGAACTGTTTATTAGAGGAGGAAGATTTGGATGTAGAAGGATTCGATTCCTATGGCCATACACCCCTCATCTGGGCCGCGAGCAAGGGGCATGAAGGGATTATAAAGATACTGTTGAAACGCAAGAATGCCAACCCAAACACTAAAGACGCAAAATCTGGACGAACAGCGCTGTCCTGGGCTGCCCAGGGGGGGCATAGTGGAGTAGTGAAGATGCTTCTGGAACTAGATGAAGTCAGTCCAGACTCACGAGACAAGTTTGGGAGAACACTACTTTCCTACGCTGCCGAGGGTGGAAGTGAGGGAGTAGTGAAGATGCTTCTGGAACGGAATGAGGTCAATCCCGAATCACAAGACAACGAAGGGAGAACACCACTATCCTACGCTGCCGAGTGTGGAAGTGAGGGAGTAGTGAAGATGCTTCTGGAACGGAATGAGGTCAATCCCGAATCACAAGACAACAAAGGGAGAACACCACTATCCTACGCTGCTCAGTTTGGAAGGGAGGGAGTAGTGAAGATGCTTCTGGAACGGAATGAGGTCAATCCCGAATCACAAGACAACGAAGGGAGAACACCACTATCCTACGCTACTCAGTCTAGAAAGGAGGGAGTAGTGAAGATGCTTCTGGAACGGAATGAGGTCAATCCCGAATCACAAGACAACAAAGGGAGAACACCACTATCCTACGCTGCTCATTGGGGAGGAAGTGAGGGAGTAGTGAAGATGCTTCTGGAACGGAATGAGGTCAATCCCGAATCACAAGACAACGAAGGGAGAACACCACTATCCTACGCTGCTCAGTCTGGAAAGGAGGGAGTAGTGAAGATGCTTCTGGAACGGAATGAGGTCAATCCCGAATCACAAGACAACGAAGGGAGAACACCACTATCCTACGCTGCCGAGTGTGGAAGTGAGAGAGTAGTGAAGATGCTTCTGGAACGGAATGAGGTCAATCCCGAATCACAAGACAACGAAGGGAGAACACCACTATCCTACGCTGCCGAGGATGGAAGGGAGGGAGTAGTGAAGATGCTTCTGGAACGGAATGAGGTCAATCCCGAATCACAAGACAACAAAGGGAGAACACCACTATCCTACGCTGCTTGGTATGGATGGGAGGGAGTAGTGAAGATGCTTCTGGAACGGGATGAGGTCAATCCCGAATCACAAGACAACGAAGGGAGAACACCACTATCCTACGCTGCTCAGGATGGAAGGGAGGGAGTAGTGAAGATGCTTCTGGAACGGGATGAGGTCAATCCCGAATCACAAGACAACGAAGGGAGAACACCACTATCCTACGCTGCTCAGTATGGAAGGGAGGGAGTAGTGAAGATGCTTCTGGAACGGAATGAGGTCAATCCCGAATCACAAGACAACGAAGGGAGAACACCACTATCCTACGCTGCTGAGTATGGAAGGGAGGGAGTAGTGAAGATGCTTCTGGAACGGGATGAGGTCAATCCCGAATCACAAGACAACGAAGGGAGAACACCACTATCCTACGCTGCTCATTGGGGAGGAAGTGAGGGAGTAGTGAAGATGCTTCTGGAACGGGATGAGGTCAATCCTGACTTGGCGGACAGTGAAGGCAGGAACCCACTCTCCTGGGCTTCCTTTACAAGAGCACCAGAGTGTTGTCCAGCTACTCCAAGCCCGCATAGCCACCCCGACCGTTGCACAAGTTCGCAGTACTCTAGGACCTCCTCTTGCAATTCGGAACATCAGTGAAGAGGAAAATCACGTCGTTCAGCGCCCTTCTCCACTTGTTGTACTCAACACTACCACTTCTCAACAAACTATTCATACCTCACCCCCACCAGCTGTTCCATCTTCGGGTACCCCTGCTCAAATCTCAAACCCTCTGTATCACAATGTGAATCCTAACGCTAGAACCCCAGAACCTGTAAACACCCTTCTCAGTGCCAGGCCAATCCTAGCTTCACCGCAGCGTTCACCTGCCCTACCCCGACCTAGCCGCTTCCGCAATTTCTTGCATAATCCTTGCTCTTGTCTTTTCCCAAAAAAATGATTGGCGTTCAAAACCCTCCTTTGATTCAGCTATTCCGGCTGCCACAGTCGCCCGCTGGTTAATTCTCGCCTGAAACAATTCATTTTGCATTCTTTCCTCTCTCCCCCCACCTCGTTTTCCCTCTCTCCTTTTAGCATCTAAATCACTTTTCCACTCCTTTTGAGTCCCCATTCCAACATGTGTGTCCCTTTATATTGTCAGAGCTCTCATCAGCCGCACAGCTACTCATAACCTACTACTCAGAACACGGGCTACTCTACGGGAATCCACGTTGTGGTTCATGATGTACGATATTTCTCTCCGGAAGGTCGCTGGTTTTTCTGTTATCACTATGGTATTATTTGGGCTTTTCTGTTTTATCACAGCGGAAGTGTGCATTGGCATTTTTATAAAATTGGCGTAGTTTGGGTGTTTTGACTATTTCCTCCCCAATCTTTTCGCTTTCTTCTCAACTAATTTTCATCGTCATGTAGTTTTCTCTTTCTTTTCATAGATTTCTTACCGTCACTTGGAGATTTAATTTATTATTATTAATGCTGTGGATACCTTTCTTGAGAGCGCTGGAGTGCAAAACAGTACCCCCAGCTATCTTGGCATTGTGACGAAACCGGCCATGATGCCTGAAACACCAATTGCTCGGAATCCAATGTAATAAAGGCCCTTTTGCCAGTCCGGACTTCCGAGTACCGGAGTCACCATGTTCTATCTTTTTGGTTACCTCAGATAACAATACCAACCTCAAAACCTGTTTGCATTTTCTTTTTTTTTTTGAAACTGGGACTGAATTCATTCGGTAGGAGTACAAGCCTCATATTCTCACATTACCATCGAGACAGGTTAGCTCGATCAGGGGTACCTCTTGGCTCTGGTCGCACCCCCATAAACCCAATCAATACAAACATGGTGGCATGCCCCACCACTTATACAACGAGGATCCAAGGAGCGATCTCGGGTGTTCATGCAGTCTCACTCGGCTACCTCACATACACACTAGACCACATCCAGAATTGTGGTTCAGTGGCGGTCCGGGGGTTCTTTTTACGAGTGATAGTCTTTGAATCGCTGGTCTCCCCCTGAAAATATGGTTGTTTTGTTTTTTTTAAACTTTCTTTCTTTTTTTTTGTTGCCCGGTTTAGGTTCTTCAAGTGTACTTTTCTCGCTGACGGGCTGCCGGTTCTGTATGCTTTTGAGCTTCAATGTGATTTTGGCGGGTATTGAATGGGGGGTTGGGGGGAGGGGGGTGAATACCTTATGGTAGTTTGTGTGCAGTCGAGGAATTATTTTAAGTTGTTCGTTATTGATTGACAGAGCACGCGATAGGTGTTGGTTTGTGAAATTGGTTTTAATATGTGGTGGAGATATTCACCGAGCAGGCGAGTGGTTTGCCGCAACATTAGAGCAACATTTTTATCTTTGTGGGTGATATATCACCGCTTATGTTAGTATGGACTGGTTAGTATGCTTATTTAATGCCTTGGGAGCAAGTGCACCAGTTGACAGAGTATCATATGTAGATTGTCTCGTCCGGAGCACCGTTTGTCTTGCACATATGGCGTATCCGTACCAAATATTTGACGGCAGACTCAGATGCTCTTTATTCTTAAAACTCTAGAATCTCCTGCGGGATCACAACATCTTATTACTAATAAATTACTACTCTAGCATCCGCATAACGCAGGAGCAACTATCGTGAGAGGTATTTCTTTCATAATTAAGCACACTCGATGGACACTGCAGGAATCGAAAACAACTGTTGTCCCGGGTAACTTTGCATATTCTTTTTTTTCTTTTATAACCTACAGCTGCTGATTAAGCCGTAACTTTTATCCCGTAGTATTCCGTATCATCTGCTCAGATAACATGGAAATCCGTAGTAAACAAAGTCCCTCGATGTCTGAATTTCAAGCAGATCAGACTTGTAGTTCTTCAGTAGTAAAATTCGGCTAAGCTAGACTATCAGGTAGGAAGAAAGCATGATAGCTGTGAGGCTTTATATACGAGAAGGGAATATTGATAGCTATTTGGGATATGGTGCTGGATAGATCTGTGGTTGGAATTGAATCTTGAAATTATGTCAGTCGTCCTGGTTCGATCTGCAAGATAATTGTAACCCTAACCCTATCCTCGAATGGAACGTCGTTAGGAGGATTTTGGGAATGTTGACCATAAAATGATTTTCAGGATGGTAGTCGTGTTAGTGAGAGTAGTAGTAGGGCAAATGGTGAAATGCGAGATTCCCGATAAGTTAACATTATTTTAGCGGTGGACAATAGGGAGATGGGGGGGATGGAAAGGGACGGGCAATGCTTACTAACCAGTTGCTAGTTTTCATTGGAAGTGCCGTATCTTTTCGCAAAACTCGGATTAGAGCTAAGGTCAACCGGGCCAACGAGAGAGTACGAAGACCCCCAAATCGCCACACTTTAAGCAAAATTCAAACAGTGATTGGGCAGATCCTCCTTAGCACGAATCCGACTTTTGCGAAAAGATATCGAGGGGTGTCAAACAAACGTGAGCACCCTACGTCGTAACCAAGGTACCTCAACTAAACTCTCGAAAAGTAACTCCAGTCTCCTAACCATACAAATGAAGAATATAATGAAATTAAGATTCAATAAGTTGGTATTTTTACTGATTTTACTTAGTGACATGCGAGTATCACGGAAGCCAGCCAAGTAGCCTTGCTCCCTAAGTGAAAACGCACTGCTTTGTCGGTGGGAAATTTGTCGTGGAGGGTTGCTGTTGTGATTGCCAGATACACTTTTAGAGTTTAGTTGAGGTATTATATTCCTTGGTTGCGACGTATAGTAGGGTGTTCGCGTTTTTTTGACACCCCTCGATATGTTGCTTGGATTCGGCCACTGTCACCGAACGAAAAAGATGTTTCTCAGACACTTGCAGAGTCGTGACTTAAATTACAGTCACTAGACAAAAGTTTTGGTGAAACGGAATTTCCCTTTGTTTGTGGGACAGCTCTACACCCGCACAGACCTCAGTTGCGCAATACCCCTCCTCGGGCCACCGTACCGTACCGTAATCTCTGGCAAAGAGAGAAATGTCGTTTCACCAACACTTTTGTCAAGTGGCTGTAGAACAATGCAATTGCTCTTACCCGAATGGCTTCATAGTGTGAGAAGCCCACGCGTGCAAATGTCGATTGAGAGCCAATCGAGTCGTCGCGCAAAGAAAAAAGAATACACTCTCAAGAAGTGTTGGGAGGGAATTGGGAGTGGGTTGATCTCGTTTCCCAAGCAAGGTCCACCAATGGGGTCAAAATTAGGTTGAGGCTCGATTCCCTTCCTAGCATTCGAAGCATTCGAAGAACACAAGCTTTTGAAAAGGTCTAATTTAGATAAGCTCTAACTTACTGTATGGGCATGGCGGTAAGTCATTTTCTTACCCGGCCCGCCGATCGCACGAACTAATCTTCCGGACCACCGTTAAACAACTATTTTACGTCGAGGCTCCTGGACCGTTTTCGGAAAAGAGGGTGGCGAGAACTGCGAATGAATCAGTGCTGTTAATTTAGGGTGAGTGAAGTAAATATATAACAAGGAAGGGCGGGATGGTTAATTCTGCGCTCTCAGCATTCAATCCAGTAGGAGCAGAGTGTTAAGATATATTATGGTGGCCTATTCGCCTAACTTAGCTGGATCAGATGGTCAATCACCATGCGATTCTGGTGTGTTGCACTGTTGCAGCCACATGAGGAATGGCTGAGAGAAAATATTTGCGATTCTTGCAAGGCGGCCTATCAGACCTTAGCAGCAATACTCGGAGAGATACGAGTATTACCCCACTCTCCACACTCTCCACCAAATTGGGAATCTTTCCACAGCATCCAAAACGAGCTTGAGTTTGATATCACTTATTCTCTTCACACTATCATCAACCCTCCGAGCCCCGATTTTTAACAACCTTCAAGAAGCAAACAAACAAACTATAGGAAACAACATGACAACATCAGCCCACTTCCGACCGAGCGACACAGGTACCGGTACAGGCCACAAAAACAGCTTTAACGTAACAAACAGCTACAGCACCACATATGTGGATGAAGAGCCCAAGATTTTGCAGTGGCTATCACCTCTCGAACCGCGCGCGCGACACCAAGATGTGAGGACCAGGCGGATGGATGATGTAGGGGAATGGTTTCTACAAACCGAGGAGTTTCTCAACTGGCGCGATGGCAAGGATGGGGACGGGGGAGCTGTTCTCTTTTGTTCTGGGGCTCCGGGTGCTGGGAAAACTTATCTCAGATAGGAACATGAATTTATCGCCAATATAGGTTACCTTGCAAAGAATGAGTAATCACTAATAGTGAACGGCATTAGCTCTCTGGTAATAGACAGCTCATGCGACCAGGCTGTTGGGAAGAATGTCGGGGTCGCTTGCCTATACAACGACTTCCAAACACAAAAGGAGCAGACCCCGGAGAATATGCTGGGTGCCCTTGTCAAGCAAATTGTACGGGCTCTGGGATCAATTCCCAGTGAGATCGACGAGGCATTTAAGAAGGCAAAGGCACAGGTTGGAGGTAGAGGTCCTCTGGTTCCGGAGCTTCTACTGTTTCTCAAAACAGTGCTAGCTCCTCTTGAGCGGGTGTATATCTGTATTGACGCGGTGGATGAATGTCTGGCTAAGCATCAACCCAAACTTCTCCGCTCACTCTATGTTCTTTCACAGCATTGCAACGGTATCCAATTATTCATTACAGATCGACCCCATGTTCTGAGCGATATCAAGAAATACTTTCTCGGGGGTGCGCGGTATATCGATTTTATGCCGGAGGGGGACGACATAACCAGATATCTGCAGAGGATGCTGGATAACGACCCTGACCCTGACGCAATGAGCCATGAACTCAGGGCTGGTATTACGGAGGTTGTCACTGAAACCATTCCGGAGATGTAGATAATCCGAAAAATGTTTACAAGTTTTGAGTGATGGCTAGTGATTGGGAATAGATTTCTGCTTGTTTCCTTGAGGATCGCCACGATATTAGAAGAGACAACCATAAACAAGCGATAAGAGCAGCTCAACAGAGTCACCGATGGTTTTAGTTTAGACGATGCGTATTGTGCAACGCTGGAAAGAATGGAGAATCAGAGCGCTGGCAAAGCACGACTCGGGAAGGCAGCCTTAATGTGGATTCCGCATTCGGAGAGGCCAATGAAGGTTGATGAGCTATGTGATGCTCTCAGAGTGGAATTGAAAACTACCGACGTTACGCGTGATAACATCCCCTCCATGTAGACCTTCCTGGCCTCTTGCTTTGGGCTAGTTACCGTGAATCAAGAGGAACCAACAGTACGCTTGGTACACTTCACCCTTCAGGGACATCTTGACAGTCATTCTGAAACATTTCACAAGCCGTATGCAAAGATGACTGAGATTTCCCTCACGTATCTCAACTTTTATTTCATAAATAAACCCCCTCCCACTTTGAGCTGTGCACCCACCACGACACCCTTCCTAGACCACGCCTCCCGTTATTGGGGAGTTTATGCACGCCACGAAACTACTGATAGCGTAAAATCACTTGCCCTACAGCTTTTCCAACGATTTAACAGCCATATCGCAGCCAAGCTTCTCCTGTATTCAGATTCTAGCACGAGACACCTCATATCTCAGAAGGAACCAAAGGGATTCATGGGAATTCACTGCGTGGCGTATTTTGGAATGGGTGAGATCTTGAACTGTTTAGTAGAGGAGAAAGATTTAGATGTAGAAGGAATCGATCACTGTAGCCGTACACCCCTCATCTGGACCGCGAGCAAGGGGCATGAAGGATTATAAAGATACTGTTGGAACGCAAGAATGCCAACACAAACACCAAAGACGCAAAATACGGCCGGACAATACTGCACTAGGCCGCCCAGAATGGGCATTTGGGGGTTGTGAAGATGCTTCTGCAGTCCCACGAGATCAGTCCCGATTTCCGAGACAACAATGGGAGAACACTACTTTCCCATGCTGCCGAGGATGAAAGAGAGGGAGTAGTGGAGATACTTTTGGAACGTGTTGAGGTTTGTCCAGAATCACGAGATGTCGATGGGAGACCACTATCCTATGCTGCTTTGTTTGGAAAGAAGGGAGTAGTGAAGATGCTTCTGGAACTGGATGAAGTTAGTCCCGAGTCTCGAGAAAATAAGGGGAGAACACCACTTTCCCATGCTGCCGGGTATGGAAGTGAGAGAGTAGTGAAGATGCTTCTGGAACTGGATAAAGGTAGTCCCGAGTCTCGAGACAATGAGGGGAAAACACCACTATCCTGTGCTGCCGAGGGTGGAAGGGAGCGGGTAATGAGGATGCTTCTAGAACGGGATGAAGTTAGTCCGGAGTCTGGAGATGACAAAGGGAGAACACCACTATCCTACGCTGCTAAGTATGGATGTGAGGGAGCAGTGCAGCTGTTTCTGGAACTGGATGAAGTTAGTCCCAAATCTTGAGACAATAAGGGGAGAACACCACTATCCTACACTGCTAAGTACGGACCTGGGGAGCGGTGAAGAGCTTCTGGAACTGAGTGAGGTCATTCCCGACTTGGGAGACACTGATGGAAAGAGCGCATCGTTCTGGGCTTCCCGGTATGGACATCAGGAAGTAGTGGAGCTGCTCCAGGCTCATTTAGCTACCAGGACCATTGCACAAATTCACGATGATCCCACACCCACTCTTTCTATTCAGAAAAATCCCTGGGAGGCAACTCCAGTACCCCGGTGCTCTTCTCAAATAGATGTACTCAGTACTAGCACTTCTCAACAAAACATTCAAACCTTGCCCCTGCCAATCGTTCCATATTCAAACACCGCTGCCAAAATATCTGAATCTCCTTCTCCCGATATATCGAACCCAGCCCTTGCACTCCACAGCCAGCAAATCTCACCCCCAACGCCACACCGCTTTGGTTTCACCGTAGCCTTTACTTACCATTCCAACATGGGGACGCCTCCGCAATTTCTTGTGTAATCATTGCTCTTGTCTCTCTCCCAAAAAATGGTAACCCTTCATAATCCGCACCTGATTCAACTATGCAACTGGTCAAAGTTGCCCGCCGGTTAAATCTAGCCTGAACCAAATCCTTTTCCATTCACTCCTCTCTCCCCCACCTCACTTTCTTCCTTTTCTCAAACTGTTTAAATTTACTATTCCCTAGCTTTCCGGAGGATAAGCGGTTATATTGTTGTCAATATTGTCTATATCTTTCTTTCTAATTATTGCATGATACTGGGTTCTCTATTTTACTTCTAGGAAGGTGTACATGGGCGTTTGTATGAAGTCGTCATTGCATAGGAATTTTACTTGTTTATTTCCATTTCCTTCGCCTTCTTCTCAACTAATTTTGTTCATTCGGAGGTGCTCCCCCTATGTTTCTTTTGGTTTATTTCCTATTCGCAACTTTCCTATCATCACCTGGGGGCTTAATTTCTTATTATTAGACTTGTGGATAACTTACATGGGCGCATTGCCGTGGAAATTTACATCCTACTGTTGTCCTGCTCCATGGGACTTCCGAATTCGAGATTATATGGCACAGTTGGCGCAGTATTTCAACGGCTAATGTTCCTGCATGTGCAGTTATCAATTACCCAACACACGGAACCCCCGATACTGGTGCTGATATTCCGGCTCAAGAAGTGAATGTATCTGTCTTCCTTCCGCACGTAAGATAAATAAATGTCACCATAATGATGAGTGTGAAACAAATTCTTTCCAAATTCTTGGGGTGAATTGGTGGTGCACAAATCGGACTTTCCGGACGGCAGTTCTACCAGTAGTCTCAGGACCAGAGGAGCCAGAAGGAGCCGTAATTTAAACGATATCTTGTTTGGGGACTTTGCAGAATGACAGTTTATCTGTGTGCTACCGCGGGACAACGTAAGCGATCACGTTAGATTTTCATGACTTGGGTGATCCACCACAGACTACTGAAGTCTGTGGTGGCACCAGAGACCCAACTGCATTGGCGAGTGAGAGGCTGTGTATGTGCCGCTGCGCGGTTTGGACGTTACTTCAATTACTAGCCTGCAACAAGTACTTACCTGAGTGTCGGGAGTCAGTCTGCGGAATGATTGCCCTCAGGAGTGTCAACGTAGTTTATATTGTATTTGGAATATATCGCGTGCCCTCTCATGCCCGCAGTTTCCCAATATCATTCAGATATTTCACTATATCAGTTGCGCCGGTACGATCAGAACTTTCGGCCTTTCCCACAGCCCCCCAAACCCCACAGTTGTAAATGGTAATGCACTGCTTTGTGCGTGATACAGACACGCAAAGCACTTCCTGCGCAGTTCAATGGTCCTCTGGGAGCTCCAATTAGCAATGGGTTATAACCCGGAAAGGCAATTAGCTTCCGGTTATTCATTCAACTCCAAGGGTACAAATTCCTCATCATGACCGCGTGCACTGCGTCGCTTGCAAATACCTGATAGAATGTAGTTAATACAATCAGCCGTATTGCTTGGTTGGATTTGTACTGCGAATCACCCGCTTAACGCCGTTATTGAGGTCTCGGGGGTGTGCCTCTCCAGCGCTGTCCCGGTCGGCCCATCAACCGCTGTGTTCACATTATCTCGCTCGACCACCAAGGATACCCGTTAAAGCACATCCAGAAGGATGGTGCCAACAGTAGTCTGGGGCTCAGTTAGAGAGTGATTTATTGTGAGTCGCTGGCCTCCTCCTGACAATATATTTTCTTTTTCCATTTTTTCTTAGTATTGCGGTTTGGGACCATACAGTGAGCATGCCCTATCTAGGACTGTCCGGGGTGTGTGTTATAGGGCTTTAATGGAATTTTTACGGGAAGCAGATATCATGGGCATAAAAGACCGAGGTCAAGGTCAGCTGGTGGGGGTGTGAATGCCTGATCCGGAACGGTTGCTTGGGTGTAGGGGTGGGATTATCTCATGTTTTTCTTGATTGATTATTTTTTTCGCTATTACTAGTATCATAAGAGCACGGGATAGGTGCTGGTTTGTGAAGTTATTTTTAAGGGTAAAAATATACACCAAATTACTCACCAAGTGGCTCGTTGCAACACGAGAGAAACACTTTTGACTTTGCGGGCGATGTGGCTGGAGTTAGTATGGTCCGGTTATTATGCTTGTCTAGCGATTGGGAAATAGGAATGCCGGTTGACAGAAGATTGTATGTCGGTTGTCACGCCCGGAATACTGTTGGGTTGGTGTCTGGCACCCATGGCATACCGGTATCGGTAGTAAATATTTCATTGGGGACCGAGAGACTTTTTATCCTCAAAACTCTAGATTCTGCTGCAACGTCCTAATTTTTTATTGCTGACTAATTACTAGGTTGGTGGAGACGGAAATGTCTGGAGGAAGGTAAGTACTCGAGTAGAGAGTCTGAAGGGTCAGCAAGGCGGCTCCCTCAGCGAGGCGCGTCAAGTAAATACGCACCTCCGTTAGCCACAGTAAAGTGGTTTTAAGCCCCTCACGCCTCGCGAAGGGTGCTGCCTTTTGCTGACCCCTCAGACGGTCGACAAAACAATCAGGAACAGAAGATACTGTACTGTCTTCTCGGATAACTTTGCATATTCTTATTTTATTTTTTATTATTTTTTTGAGCCAACATCTGCGAATTTCTCGGCAAGGTATACTCTAGCTTTCCTCATCATCAGCTTTATTTCAAGAGGAATTCTGCATTAAACGAGGTCCCATGGTGTCCAAAGTTTGAGCAAACTGCGTTGTGTATAGTAGATTTTATCACAAAGTTTGGTGGTTTATTCGCTTAGCTTAGCGGTAGTCTATCCGATGGTGCTTTGCATTAGGGGGTCTCACACCGCCGCTTCAGCGCGGTTCATGAACCGTGAACTCGAAAAGTGAACGGTGCACAGGATGTTTCGGTGATTCAGAGAGTGTTGATACCGTGTGGGGATCTACAAAACAAAGAAAAGTGCAATGACTAGTGGTGAAAATCTTGTAAGCTAAAAGCATCCTGCGCTCTGGGTCTTCAACTAACAGCCCTGCCTTTCTCTTTACATTAGTCTCTTGGCTACATATTTTTTCAAACCAGCAACGAATTTATATCACGAACCAAGAGGCCTCACACCGTACTGCCATGAACCGCGGTACGAGTCCCAGATCTGAACCGGCGGTGTGAGACTCCCTATTGCGATACAGTGTTTGCCTACATAGCGAGCACCCAGCATAGCGAGCACTCGCCAGTTATTGGCTGGTCTTTAGTAGGTTGTATGGTTTTAAGCCTTAGCTGGAAGAATTCTTTGAGCCAGCGCTCGTTGTGCCATGTGCTCGCCATGTAGGGAAAACACTGTAATGTGTCGCACTGTTGAAGCTAGATGAAACACATCGGGTACGGCTGAGTGAAGACATTCGGATTTTTTGCAAGGCGGCCTATCAGACTTTGTCAGCAACATGGCACTAGTAGAAATTAAAGTGGTATCATACCCCGCCTGATACGCTGTTCAACTACGAGAAAATCTTTCCACAGCATCCACCACGAACTTAGGTCTGGCTTCGCTAATTCAACTAACAATACCACTATCACCAAACTCATACCCTTCGATTTTGAATAACCTTCAACAAACAAACCATACTACGAAACAAAATGACCACACCAGCCCACCTCCGACCAAGCGATGCCGCTACCGGTGCCGGCCACAAAAACAGCTTTAACATAACAAATAGTTACAATACCACTTATGTGGACGAAGAGCCCAAGCTTTTCCAGTGGTTATCACCCCTTGAGCCTCGCATGCGACACCAAGATGTGCGGACCCGACGGATGGAGGGTGTAGGGGAATGGTTTCTACAAACCGAGGAGTTTCTCAACTGGCGGGATGACCAAGATGGAAACAAGGGAACTGTTCTCTTTTGTTCTGGGGCTCCGGGTGCTGGGAAAACTTACATTAGGTTGGTACATAGAGTGATTCCCGATGCACAGCGAGATAGGAAAAATGAATGGACTGTCACTAACAGTCGATAACATTAGCTCACTAGTGGTAGATAGGTTATGTGATATAGCGGTCGGAAATATCGCCGTCGCTTGCCTTTACTACGACTTCTTGACCCAAAAGGAACAGACCCCCGAGAACATGCTGGGTGCCCTCGTTAAGCAAATAGTACGCGCATTAGGATGGATTCCTGGGGAGATCGATGATGCATTTCAGAAAGCAAAGAGAGAGGTTGGCGGTCGAGGGCTTCTTGTTCACGAGGTTCTGAAACTCCTACAAATAGCGCTAGCTCCGCTCGACAGGGCTTATATCTGCATTGACGCTGTGGATGAATGCCTGGCGAAGCATCTACCCGAATTGTTAATCTCCCTGTACACCATTTCCCACCACTTTCCGAGTGTCCGATTCTTCATTACTGGCCGACCCCATATCCAGAGCCAGGTCAAGAAATGCTTTCCCGGGTGTGTCCGAGCTGTGAGGATGAAGCCAAGCGAGGAGGATATTATCAAATATCTGGAGATGATGTTAGATATGGATGCGGACCCCGACGCGATGAACCCGCAGCTCAAGGCGGATATTATAGAACGTGTATCGCAAACCATGTCGGATGTGTATGCCACTGCTCCCATTTTCTATTCAAACCTTAAGCGACAGCTAATGAATGTGCAAAGATTTTTGCTCGTTGCCTTACGGATCGAGACAATATTAGCAGAGGCAACAATCCACGAGCGGCGGGAGCGGCTCAACAACATCGCGAACGGTCTCGACTTAGGTGACGCCTATCGCGCAACGCTCGACAGGATGAAGGCGCAAACTGCGGGCAAGTCAAGGCTTGGGATGGCCGCCTTGATGTGGATCTCGCGATCAGAGCGTCCGATGAGGATTACTGAGCTATGTCACGCCCTGGGCGTACGACTAGGATCTACAGATGTCAACCCTGAAAATATCCCTTCCACACAAACAGTGTTAGCTTCCTGCCTAGGATTAGTAACTATGAATCAAGAGGAATCAACAGTACGCTTGGTCCACTTCACGTTGCAGGAGTATTTCAACAGCAATCCCGAAACATTTCTGAACCCCTATGCCAAAATGGCAGAAGTTTGCTTAACGTATCTTAACTTTGATTGTGTAAACAAACTTTCGACCACCCTTGACCATGCACCACCGACGACACCTTTCCTACAACATGCCTCTTGTTATTGGGGAATCTATGCACGCCACGAAACTAGCGACAGCGTAAGATCCCTTGCAATTCAGCTTTTCCACCAATATGATAGGCACATCTCAGCGAAGCTTCTGCTTTATTCAGATTGGACCAGGTCCAAAATCAAGTCAGATGCACGACCAGAAGGATTCACGGGAATTCATTGCGTGGCGTATTTTGGAATAGATGAGATGCTGGGGTGTTTGTTGGAGCAGAAAGATTTGGATGTAGAAGCAATCGATTACATTGGCCGCACTCCCCTGATGTGGGCGGCGAGAAATGGGCATGAAGGGATAATACGGACATTGTTGGAACGCAAAAATGCGAACCCAAACACCAAAGACTCAAAGCAGGGCCGCACAATTCTGTCTTGGGCTGCCCAGGGGGGGCATAGCGGAGTTGTGAAGATGCTTCTGGAACTGGATGAGGTTAGTCCCGAGTCACGAGACCGCAACGGGAGAACGCCACTATCCCATGCTGCCCTAGGCGGGAATGTGGAGGTGGTGAAGATGTTTCTAGAACGGGATGAAGTCAGTCCAGAGTCTCGAGACAACGATGGGAGGACACCACTTTCCTGGGCTGCTTCGTGTGGAAACGAGGGAGTAGTGAAGATGCTTCTGGAACGGGATGAAGTTAGTCCCGAGTCGCGAGACGACGAGGGGAGAACACCACTTTCCTATGCTGCTTCGTTTGGAAAGGAGGGAGTTGTGAAGATGCTTCTGGAACGGGATGAAGTTAGTCCCGAGTCACGAGACGACAAGGGGAGAACACCACTTTCCTATGCTGCTGATCACGGGGATGTGGAGGTGGTAAAGATGCTTCTGGAACGGGATGAGGTTAGTCCCGAGTCACGAGACGACAAGGGGAGAACACCCCTATCCTATGCTTCTTGGTTTGGAAAGGAGGGAGTAGTGAAAATGCTTCTGGAACGGGATGAAGTTAGTCCCGACTCACAAGACAACGAAGGGAGAACACCATTATCCTACGCTGCTTGGTTTGGAAGGGAGAGAGTAGTGAAGATGCTTCTGGAACGGGATGAGGTCAATCCCGACTCACAAGACAATGGAGGGAGAACACCACTATCTTACACTACTTGGTATGGAAGGGAGGGAGTAGTGGAGATGCTTCTGGAACGGGATGAGGTCAATCCCGAATCACAAGACAGCGAAGGGAGAACACCGCTATCCTACGCTGCTGGGTATGGAAAGGAGGGAGTAGTGGAGATGCTTCTGGAACGGAATGAGGTCAATCCCGACTCACAAGACAACGAAGGGAGAACGCCACTTTCCTACGCTGCTCTATGCGGAGAGGAGGGAGTAGTGAAGATGCTTCTGGAACGGAATGAGGTCAATCCCGACTCACAAAACAACGAAGGGAGAACACCACTATCCTACGCTGCCGGGGATGGGAGTGAGGGAGTAGTGAAGATGCTTCTGGAACGGAATGAGGTCAATCCCGACTCACAAGACAACGAAGGGAGAACACCACTATCCTACGCTGCCCAGGTTGGAAGTGAGGGAATAGTGAAGATGCTTCTGGAACGGAATGAGGTCAATCCCGAATCACAAGACAACGAAGGGAGAACACCACTATGCTACGCTGCTCGGTACGGGGGTGAGGGAGTAGTGAAGATGCTTCTGGAACGGAATGAGGTCAATCCCGAATCACAAGACAACGGAGGGAGAACACCACTGTCCTACGCTGCCGTGGGTGGAAGTGAGGGAGTAGTGAAGATGCTTCTGGAACGGAATGAGGTCAATCCCGACTCACAAGATAACGATGGGGGAACACCACTATCTTATGCTGCCTCGGTTGGAAGTGAGGGAATAGTGAAGATGCTTCTAGCACAGGATGAGGTCAATCCCGACTCACAAGACAACGATGGGGGAACACCACTATGCTACGCTGCTCAGTACGGAAGTGAGGGAGTAGTGAAGATGCTTCTGGAACGGAATGAGGTCAATCCCGACTCACAAGACAACGAAGGGAGAACACCACTATGCTACGCTGCTCAGTACGGAAGTGAGGGAGTAGTGAAGATGCTTCTGGAACGGAATGAGGTCAATCCCGACTCACAAGACAACGATGGGGGAACACCACTATCCTATGCTGCCGAGGTTGGAAGTGAGGGAATAGTGAAGATGCTTCTAGCACGGGATGAGGTCAATCCCGAATCACAAGACAACGAAGGGAGAACACCACTATGCTACGCTGCTCAGTACGGAAGTGAGGGAGTAGTGAAGATGCTTCTGGAACGGAATGAGGTCAATCCCGACTCACAAGACAACGAAGGGACAACACCACTTTCCCACGCTGCTTTGTCTGGGAACGAGGAAGTTGTTAAGATGCTTCTGGCACGGGATGAGGTCAATCCCGAATCACAAGACAACGAAGGGAGAACACCACTATGCTACGCTGCTCGGTACGGGGAAGGGAGGGAGTAGTGAAGATGCTTCTGGAACGGAATGAGGTCAATCCCGAATCACAAGACAACGAAGGGAGAACACCACTATCCTACGCTGCCGAGTACGGAAGTGAGGGAGTAGTGAAGATGCTTCTGGAACGGAATGAGGTCAATCCCGACTCACAAGATAACGATGGGGGAACACCACTATCCTACGCTGCCTGGGTTGGAAGTGAGGGAGTAGTGAAGATGCTTCTGGAACGGGATGAGGTCAATCCCGACTCACAAGACAACGAAGGGAGAACACCACTATCCTACGCTGCCGGGGATGGGGGTGAGGGAGTAGTGAAGATGCTTCTGGAACGGAATGAGGTCAATCCCGACTCACAAGACAACGAAGGGAGAACACCACTTTCCTACGCTGCTTTGTCTGGGAACGAGGAAGTTGTTAAGATGCTTCTGGCACGGGATGAGGTCAATCCCGAATCACAAGACAACGAAGGGAGAACACCACTATCCTACGCTGCCGAGAGTGGAAAGGAGGGAGTAGTGAAGATGCTTCTGGAACGGGATGAGGTCAATCCTGACTTGGCGGACAGTGAAGGCAGGAACCCACTCTCCTGGGCTTCCCTTACAAGAGCACCAGAGTGTTGTCCAGCTACTCCAAGCCCGCATAGCCACCCCGACCGTTGCACAAGTTCGCAGTACTCCAGGACTCCTCTTGCAATTCGGAACATCAATGAAGAGGAAAATCACGTCGTTCAGCGCCCTTCTCCACTTGTTGTACTCAACACTACCACTTCTCAACAAAGCATTCATACCTTACCCCCACCAGCTGTTCCATCTTCGGGCACCCCTGCTCAAATCTCAAACCCTCTGTATCACAATGTGAATCCTAACGCTAGAACCCCAGAACCTGTAAACACCCTTCTCAGTGCCAGGCCAATCCTAGCTTCACCGCAGCGTTCACCTGCCCTACCCCGACCTGGCGGCTTCCGCAATTTCTTGCATAATCCTTGCTCTTGTCTTTTCCCAAAAAAATGATTAGCGTTCAAAACCCTCCTTTGATTCAGCTATTCCGGCTGTCACAGTCGCCCGCTGGCTAATTCTCGCCTGAAGCAATTCATTTTACATTCTTTCCTCTCTCCCCCCACCTCGTTTTCCCTTTCTCCTCTTAGCATCTAAATTACTTTTCCACTCCTTTTCAGTTCCCATTCCAAAATGTGCGTCCCTTTATGTTGTCAGGGCTCTCATAAGCCGCACAACTGCTCATAACCTACTACTCAGAACACGGGCTACTCTACGGGAATCCATGTTGTGGTTCAGGATGTACGATATTTCTCTCCGGAAGGTCGCTGGTTTTTCTGTTATCAACATTTTCTCTATCTTTCTTTCACACTATGGCATTATTTGGGCTTTTCTGTTTTATCACAGCGGAAGTGTGCATTGGCATTTTTATGAAATTGGCGTAGTCTGGGTGTTTTGACTATTTCTTCTCTAATCCCTTCGCTTTTTTTTCAACTAATTTTCTTCGTCATGTAGCTTTCTCTTTCTTTTCATAGATTTCTTACCGTCACTTTGAGATTCAATTTATTATTATTAATGCTGTGGATACCTTTCTTGAGAGCGCTGGAGTGCAAAACAGTACCCTGCTTCTTCTTCTTCTTCTCCTCTGTGAGTACAGAATCCTTGATCCCCCAGCTATCATGGGCGTTGTGACGAAACCGGCCATGATGCCTGAAACACCAATTGCTCGGAATCCAACGTAATAAAGGCCCTTTTGCCAGTCCGGAGATTCCGGGTACCGGAGTCACCATGCTCTTTCTTTTTGGTTACTTCAGATAGCAATACCAACCTAAAAACCTGTTTGCATTTTCTTCTTTTTTTGAAACTGGGACTGAATTCATTCTGTACGAGTACAAGCCTCATATTCTCACATTACCGTCGAGACAGGTTAGGTCGATCAGGGGTACCTCTTGGCTCTCGTTGCATCCCCATAAACCCAATCAATATAATCCTGGTATGCCCCACCACTAATACTACGAGGATCCAAGGAGCGATCTCAGGTGTTCATGCTGTCTCGCTCGGCAATGTCACATACACACTAGACCACATCCGGAATTATAGTTCAGCGGCGGTCCAGGGTTCTTTTTACGAGTGATAGTCTTTGAATCGCCAGTTTCCCCTGAAAATATGGTTTTTTTTGTTTTTTTTTGTCGTACGGTTTAGGTTATTCAAGTGTACTTTTCTCGCTGACGGGCTGCCGGTTCTGTATGCTTTTGAGCTTCAATGTGATTTTGGCGGGTATTGAACAGAGGGTTTTGGGGGGGGGGGGTGAATACCTTATGCCGGTTTGTCAGCAGTCGAGGGATTATCTTAAGTTGTTCTTTATTGATTGAAAGAGCACGCGATAGGAGTTGGTCTGCGGAGTTGGTTTTAATATGTGGTAGAGATATTCATGACATTATTCACCGAGCAGGCGAGTGGTTTGTGTTGGAATATGCTGCTCGGCATGCTCGAGCATGATGGTTTGCTCTTGGGGTTCGTGATCGTTCGTTTGTTCGCCGGGAGCACACTTTGGCTTCGGGCGCAAGTGGCAGTTTAGCTTTCCGGGAAAGCATTAAGGCACCGGGAATGCACCGGGAATGCACCGGGAATGCACCGGGAATGCACCAGGAATGTGTGCGAGTTTGTGCGAGTTTGTGCGAGTGGAATGGCCGTAAGGGCGAGCGGGAAAGGTGGACGTACGGAGGCAATAGAGAGCCGGAGTTTGTTTTTCCTTTGTGTTTCCTTTTGTGTTAGCTTTTGTGTTTGCGAAAGGAAGGGGGACACACCTGAGAGAGAAAGTATTCAGGAAGAACTGGAGGACATTGTTGTTTTTCTATATCTATCTTGTCATTACCGTTAGTTAGAGGAGTTAGTTGTCGTTGAGTTGTCGTTGAGTTGTTGTTGAGTCGAAGAAGAGTTTTCCCCCCTTTTCTTGTGATCGCTTACAGTGTGAATCTTGGCATTCTTTCGTTTTGGATCGTTGTCGCTATTTCGACCGTTGCGTGTAAAAGTTTGATGCAACATTAGAGTAACACCTTTATCTTTGTGGGTGATATATCACCGCTTATGTTAGTATGGACTGGTTAGCGTGCTTATTTAATGCCTTGGGAATAAGGGTGCTGGTTGACAGAGTATCGTATGTAGATTGTCTCGTCTGGAGCACCGTTTGTCTTGCACATGTGGCGTATCCGTACCAAATATTTGACGGCAGGCTCAAATGCTCTTTATTCTTAAAACTCTAGAATCCCCCGCAAGGTCGCAACATCTTATTACCAATAAATTACTACGCTAGCATCCGCATAACGCAGGAGTAACTATCGTGAGAGGTATTTCCTTCATAATTAAGCACACTCGATGGACACCACAGGAATCGAAAACAACTGTTGTCCTGGGTAACTTTGCATATTCTTTTTTTTCTTTTATAACCTACAGCTGCTGATCAAGCCGTAACTTTTATGTCGTAGTATCCTGTATCATCTGCTCAGATAACATGGAAATCCGTGGTAAACGATGTCCCTCGATATCTGAAGCTCAAGCAGATCAGACTTGTAGTTCCTCAGTAGTAAAATTCGGCTAAGCTAGACTACCAGGAAGGAAAAAAGCATGATAGCTGTGAGGCTTTATATACGAGAAGGGAATATCGATAGCTATTTGGGATATGGTGCTGGATAGATCTGTGGTTGGAATTGAAATCTTGAAATTATGTCAGCAGTCGTCCTGGTTCGATCTGCAAGATAATTGTAACCCTAACCCTATCCTCGATTGGAACGTCGTTAGGAGGATTTTGGGAATGTTGACCATAAAATGATTTTCAGGATGATAGTCGTGTTAGCATGAGTAGCAGCATGATAGGACAAATGGTGAAATACGAGATTCCCGATAACTTAATATTATTTTAGCTGTGGACAACAGGGAGATGGAAGGGGTGGAAAGGGACAGGCAATGCTTACTAACTAGTTGCTAGTTTCCATCGGAAGTGTCATACCTTTTCATCAAAGTCAGATTAGAGCTAAGGTCAACTGAGCTAATAAGAGAGTACAACCTTTCAACTTTTGGGGTTAGGAGTGTGTTGCTCATTGCAGAAGGGATCACCCAACCCCTTGTTGCCATTTTCACAATAGCTTCAAGTCTGTAACTTTCTCCACCATTGGGAGGTTTTCTCTTCTTCTACTTTAGCAGACAGATAGAATTACAGTTTGCAGTGTAGTAGGACTTTCAATAGGCCTTTGGTAGACCCTCCTCTTGTCTTTTTTTTTTTCGACATCATTTTATCAGGTACAAAAATAATTCTCAAAACTATTATTCAATTTGGGGTATACCTTGAGTCCGCATAGCCTTTGCCCCTTATAGCTGGTAAGTTAGATTCTTGCAATAAAAATGTATTATTTCTTGTTCTATCTATAGACCTAAATAAATTACTGATTAAACCATCTGGTATTACAATTCTATGATACTTGAGATAATGTTTTCTTTTCCATCCATTGTAACAAGTTTACTACTTTCTTATAGGATGGGCATTCACATTGATTGTGTCATCAATGAATTCCCAAACAGTTCTGATTGGTGCACCCTTCCTATATATAGTCCTTGCATATTGAGCTAACTTTGTAGCCATAAGGTGTACTCTATCCTATTCCAATAGGTGCTTCCATTGTATTTGCATGGATGTTTGTATTGTATCACTGATCTATGATATTCATTCAACTGACCATCCAAACTTCAATGCTAACTCATACAATCCATTTAGGAAGGCCAATTAGGTAAGTAGTATACTGTGAGGAGTCTGAGAATCTTCAATGATTTTATTACTTGCAGCAATTTCAAGTTTATCTCAAAGCTGCAAAGCCTTAACTAACTCTTCCATTTCAATTTCAGTAAATTTATATACATAGTATGAGTTTCTATTTAACTATATAGAAATATACTTATGTCTCTACTTACCAAAATTGAGTCCTCTTCTCTTCCTCATCTAAGGTGTTTAGATCTATCCATCTAGCTTCCTGTAATGCTCCCTATTTATGACTATTATCTGTAGCCAGTGCAATATGAAGATAGTGAAGTGCAGCTAGCTAGTGGGCATTCTGCTGATATTTTAAATGATAGGAAAGTATAGAAGTCAAAGTTGCCTTTTTTTTTTCTTTTCAGATGGTGATAATAGATAGATACTGGGTTGGACAAGAATACACTATCATCATCCACTAGTTTACACATAATTGTTGGTAACCCAGCAACTAAGTGACCTGAACCTGCAGTGCGAACCCATTTTCGCACCTAGATCGTACTTTTAATAACTGCCACCTAGGTTCCTTTGCACAAACTCTCTATAATGTAGGGAAGGTCTGAGTTTCGCTGGTATTGAATAGGTTTTCTCGTCTAGAGGAAGGTAGACTAGAGAGTTTGAGGGTTCAGCAATGCGTCACCCTCAGTGAGGAGCATCAAGAAAATATGCACCTCCATTAGCCACAGTAAAGTTGTTTTAAGCCCCAAGCGCCTCGCTAAATGTGCTGCCTTGTTGACCCCTCAGACAGTTCCTAAAATAATCAGGAACTGAAGGTATTGTTGACCTCTCCCCTCTGGAGGGTAGGCAATTCAATGGCTGGAGGGTAGGCACGAAGCTCGGTCACTCTCTCTCACATCCACGAGGGTTAGGGTTGCTGGGTGGATACAGGGGGGATCACCCAATCAATGCCCTTTGTTGCTTTCTCACGATAGCTTCAAAGTCTTTATTCAGCCCTTGGGAGATTCATCGGAGTATCCATGCCCCTTGGAAACCCTCTTTTGTTGGCCCATACTGCTACCATTTGCCCATCGAGTGCACCAGCACCCAGAACCACATTCTTTTTTGCTTTGGCAGATGGCTGGGACTACAGTTTGCAGTTTGAGGAGCCTCTCGAGGCCCGAGTCCATACCTTCTTTATTGACACCACCTAGTACAGACACGAACATGATTCCGATAGCCTTTCATTCTCTTTTGCGCTTTTCTGCGACCAATACCACCAACCGCCTTTTGGCATATAAGACCCAGGAGTTGAGTTTTTGTATTTCTCCTGGGCAATCACTATAAGGCCTGGCCTTTGCTGGGCACCGGAAGTCCTGGCCTCCCAGGCGAGCATCGGGTGGGAGGGACCCTTAGACCCCCAAAACTTTCACCCACACCTTGGATTTTCTCCAGCTAGTTTATCCGGTTGCCTTGGTGTAGTTACACCACGTCGGAAGCCCTGGCTCACCCCCAGGCAATCTACTTTAGGGATTGGTGGTGGTTGTCTTTTTGGCCTGTAAAGGAGGGGAGATCTGGAGGTGTTATCCTGTTTGTCACAGTTGTTGCATTGTTTTGCCTGAGTTAGTTGGCTGCTTGAGAACCGGTTGGCAGTACGAAAACAGTTCTATGCACCCGTGTATCCGCCGAGTGTGGCGGAACACCCGAGGAGGAGGATCAAACCTGGGGATACGGTCAGAGGGGTGGTTGGCTGCTGGGGAGGGTTTCTTTTGTGTTAGAGTGTTTGCGAGATGGTGGGCGGGCTGTTAATGATTGTCGTTGTGGCAGGTGGCCAGGAGGTGGATCTCTTTAAGGGGGCCCTTGGCTGGGGGGAGTATCTCATACTGGTCAGCTAGATACGATTCAGTTCGTGAAATGGGGCTTACCCACGGGCTTGTTAGAATGAAATAAGGTTAAAGCTCGGTCACCTTTCTCTCCTCTCACAAAGTACCTCCAAGCAATGCAAGAAAACATACAGAAACCTTAACTCCCTCTCTCTAGGGATAATTCTCCGTCCCAAACTATTTTCGTAAAATTTAGATGTAAAAATAAAAGAAAAAAGAAAAACTATCAACCTCTCAATTCCTCTCAGTTCCTCTATCACTGCAGATCTGTCATGGATCCCGATGTCTTTCTGTCCCTAGCTATTTCTTTCTTTCTCTCAACAGTGTTTTCTCCCGCTCCTTTCCTTCTCCTTGGTCGGTTGGTTCTCTGGTTGTTGACGACTGCAACAGAAAACTCCCAAGTGCCCCACAAGGCTGCACTAGTCACATGCCCTAACCCTGAAAACAACCTAGTTAAGAAACAAAAGTCACGGCAACTAAGCCTTAGTTACAACAGGGTTTACTACCCAACTCTAGTGTGACATAAAATATCCTCCACAGTAGTGGTATTTAAAGTTAAAAAAGTGGACAAAACTTAGCTTACTTTGCAGTTTTGTGTAAGCTTGGCAAGGCCAAAGAGAGTTAATTTACCATTAGAGTAGCTTACCATATGATACTTTTTTTTTGAGTAGATGCAGAGGTCTGGAGGTCAGTAACTGGTAAAAGTTAGTAGCTACAAACCATTGTCAGATAGATTGTCAGTAAAAATAAGAGGAAAAAAAAAAAAAAGAACTTGAACATTCATCAAAAACAATGCCTTGCACATCCGAGAAAGCCAAAATCACCCAACAACTTCAGGACTTGTGGTTCTCAAATGCAATCATTGACTCTCTATTTAGTGAGAGTGATGGTTTGTTACTCTTTTTAAAATATCTTCTCCCTCAAAAGCCCGAAGCTTTACCCCCTCCATATGTACCAAATCGCATAATGTCTATAGACATGGGCCAATTGGCCATTCTACTAGATGAACCAGTTCTCTCCATCCTTGAACAAAGATCTAGGCAGGAGATATCCAAGTTACTCAAAGATGTACTTGAAGGAGGACTAAAAGAGGAGGAGGAAGTCATTGAGCTGCTAGCACTCAGCATACCAAGAATATGGTATTTGATGCCATGAGAGTCAATTCCTCGCAGTGAATACATGTTCACTCATTATGTATGTAATAAATTAAAATTAAAATATAGGTTATAAAAATATATGTTAATAAAAGAATATATTACTAGATTTTCACAATGTCTGAAGACCAATTTACATCATTTTTCCAAATGAAACGAGACTCTTTTAATATCCTCCTTGCCTGAATCTATAATGATCCAATTTTTAAAAATAATAATTCCCAAAATTACCAAGCAACTCCTGCTGTTCAACTTGCTATAACGTTATACTTCCTAGGCCTTAATGGTGGATCTACAGTTCATTGTGCCGCACAGCTAGAAATCGGTGAGGGAATGACAAGGTTATACTGTAATCAGACTATTACTCCGTGAGTTCGACTTCTTCCACAGTTGGTAAAATGGCCAGAGCTAGGAAGTCAGGAGTTTCAGAGGATGAGAATTGGAGTGGAGGCAGGCAGTGGGTTCCGAGGATATATAGGATTTCTTGATGGAACTGATATGGTATTACGCTATGCACCCTCATATCATGGAGAGACTTATTTCAATAGAAAAAAGCAGTATGCTTTAAATATGCAAGGTATATGTGACAATAGGAGAAAATTTAGGTTTATTAAAACAGGATTTCCAGCTTCTGTTGGAGATGCTGCAGTTTTTTGTGGTACTTCATTTTTTAAAGATCCACATTTATTTTTTTCAAGACCTGATGAGTACATTTTGGCTGATAAGGCATATAGAGTTACTTGACGTTGTATGACACCCTATAAAGAACCTCTTGCAAGTCAGGAGGTTAGGGGTTATAAAGCTTTCAATATTCAGGTTGCAGACACTCATGTTAAGATTGAACATGCCTTTAGTGTACTTAAGAATAGGTGGTGCTCATTAAGGGATTTACCAATATGTATCTCGAGTGCTAATGATCATGTACGAGTAGTGGCATAGGTAATGGCATGTATTATTCTACATAATTTTCTTTGTGATATGGAGAGTGATGAGCAATGGATACCTGTACGAAGGGCAGCAGGAGGTGACAGAATGGAAGGTGATGAGGTTTTAGAAGATGAACAACTAGGAGATGAAGCTGAATGTCGAGCAGGAACTGAATGGAAGAATAGAATATGTGAATATTTTCTTCATTATGTATAAATTGGTTAAATGTTTTTAATTTTATAAAGTTCATTATTACATTGAATTAAAGTAAAGTAAAGAAGCACAAGAAGCACAAGAAGCACAAGAAGCACAAGAAGCACAAGAAGCACAAGAAGCACAAGAAGCACAAGAAGCACAAGAAGTGTAAGAAGTATATCAAAAAAGGTAGAGAGAGGAAAGAGGATAAAGAGGATAAAGAGGATAAAGAGGATAAAGAGGACAGATAGGGTGAAGAGGACAAGGAGTATAAAGAGGAGGAAGAGGGTAAAGAGAGTGAAGAGGGTGAAGAGGTCAAGGAGGGTGTAGGCAGTAAGGAGGGTGAAGAGGACGAAGAGGGCAAGGAGGGCAAAGGGATCAAGGAGGACGAAGAGGGCAAAGAGGTCGAGGAGGATGAAGAGGGCAAAGAGGTCGAGGAGGATGAAGAAGGTGAAGAGGTCGAGGAGGGCGAAGAGGATAAGAAGGATGAGGAGGGTAAAGATGGTGAGAAGGTCAAAGAGGTCAAAGAGGTCAAGGAGGGTGAAGGCAGTAAGGAGGGCGAAGAGGACGAGGAGAGCAAAGGGGTTAAGGAAGACGAAGAGGGCAACGAGGTCGAGGAGGGTGAAGAGGATAAGGAGGTCAAAGAGGGCAAAGAGGTTGAGGAGGGCAAAGGCAGTGAGGAGGGCAAAGAGGACGAAGAGGTTGAGGAGGGCAAAGGGGTCAAGGAGGATGAAGAAGAAGAAGAGGATGAAGAAGACGAAGAAGAAGGGGAAGAAGAAAAGAAGAAAAGAGAAGTAGGAATAGAATGATTATAAAATAAAAAATTTAAATTTATAATCATGATTCCTATGTATTTAAAGGTTCGGGTCTCTCTCCCTGGTATTCTCATTTAACTGTTCCTCCCTTCTGACTTCATTCTGACCCTGCATAGATTGTAGTTGTAGAATGAGGAGGTTGGTACAGCATTGGTCTGCTCTTTCCTTTTCCCTCTCAAGCTCAAGCTTCTCTTGTTCAAGTTGAATCTCTTGTTGTCATAGTTCTGCTTGTTGAATTAGATGTTTATTTAGAAATTCAAACTTCTTTTCTTCTCCATCTCTTTTAGCTGATGCAAGTATGCCAACTGCATCAACTAAGGCATTTGATCCCTTCTTCTTCCATCATGATACTGCTGAGGATCCTACCTCTATCTCCTCTTCATCCCTTACCATCTCTGAAAATCTTCGCTTTTTGGGTCCTCGAATAGTACTTGTAGATGGTTGGCTTGAACCTTGAATAGTGGTCCTATCAGACTCCTTTCCTCCAGACCGTAGTTCCTCCAGTATAATGATTTCTTCATCCTTATTTCTCCCATCTTCCTTACTTGTAATATGGCTTTCAGTTTGATCCTCCCCTACTGTCCGCTCTACCACTCCTTCTGTATTTCCTCTCCAACTACCACTACTGCCTGAACTATCCCCATATCTCCCATCCCAATCTATGGTCCTACTCCCTACTTCGATCTGTTCTAGAGTGATTCCTCCTCTCCCAATTCCTATTCCCTCTCCATCCTCTCTACCACTCCTATTCTCCTCCTCTACATCTAAGATCCCTCCATCTTCAGTCTCCATACTTGACTAAAGTCTATCTCCCTCCTCCATAGGATGGATGTTGGAGGTTATTGCTCTGAGAAGTTGCTCAACTGTAGCGGTTGTCTCATGTGTATTCTGACCAGAGTCATAAAGTATAGGGGGATGGACGTTTGGTCAATCGCCTAAGATTGATTCTAAATGAAAGAAATACAGACATTGTGATAGTAATTTATCTGTTTTTATTTTTTTTCCCACATGTTCAGCATAATATGTACATTAGTATTCTATATAATGATCTTATAATAATTAATTAATAAAATAAAATAAAAATAGGAATACTACCTCATAAACTCTTTTTTCCTTGATCTAAATCTTGTTGTGATACACTGCTGAGGCAATGTCATATGTGATAACCTTTATCTCATCTTACATCAAAGGGGAATTGCTTGCTCTGGGCTCCTGTCAATGAAATTAACACAAGGAGTCAACTGGCAAATAAGATTCAAAAGCATGGAAAGTGCTACATGTGCTATCAAAATATATATTATTTGATTCCATTATTTGTAGGAACTAATTTTAATACTTTAAAGTGATGATGTAATGATTCAGAGAAAGTGTTTATAGATTGTGAGCTATCTGCAGAGATGTATAATATTATAATATTACATGATAATTCAATCTAATATAATATGATAGAGAAAAGAAAAAAATATGAGTCAATGATGAGGACTCACGAGGTCCAAAATTACGACATTCAAAGAATTAAAAAGAGGGAAATAATGTAAGATGAAAATAGATGATCTATAAATGATTAGAATATA
Organism: Choiromyces venosus 120613-1; assembly: GCA_003788595.2. Taxonomy (NCBI): domain Eukaryota; kingdom Fungi; phylum Ascomycota; class Pezizomycetes; order Pezizales; family Tuberaceae; genus Choiromyces; species Choiromyces venosus. The sequence goes on from ML120396.1 coordinate 248,147, forward strand.
TTATAGATGTCGAATGAAGTTTAGTCTGAGTTGGAGACCATTATTGTCTAAGATTATAATACTGTGAGTGGTTATACGACGGTAGAAGAGGTAGGTAGAAACGTGTCCAAGGATTATGAGGTGATGGTAATGTTGTATTACGATACCCCAGACGTGGATAAGGTATTGGAGGGTGGAACTCGTCCTCAGTCAACAAGACTACTCTGTCTAAGAAAGAGCGTATAGATACTAGCTTCGGTTGGTTCTCGTTTATTTCTTCCGTTTACTATAACGAGTCCGTCTTTAAGTCCGTTTCGAACACGAACATTACCTACGACAATAACGTAGAGCACAATGTTTTGTCAGATAGATATGACGCCGATGGTCCTTTAGTGTAGGATGATGGAATTTTCTGAAGCAACTTCATTCATATTATTTAAAGGACTATAGGTTTATTCTTTAAGGATGGTTGAATTTCTTGATTGGTAACTAATGAATCTAAGGCTTATACCATCGTGCTCTTCGACTCGATAAAGTCGAGAACATAGCAAGTTTCGAAGTTCCACGAGCTTACCTCTACCGATACTGACTCTTTCATTTTTACGAATGAGCACTTCTTTAACATTCGGAGAAAGGGAAATAAAGATAATGGAATAGTGAATTGAAATTATTAAGATAGGTTATAAAGAGAGTGTAGTGACTTTATGAGTAATGAAGTTTGATTATTTGTAATATATCTTAGAGTACTCTCTAAAACAATTCAGACAAAAAGCAGCGAGACTAGAATGGTCACCTTCCGATGAGGTTTTTAGTTTGGAGAATCATTCAATTAAAAAAAAGATATGAGTAAAAATGATGAAATAAAGATGTTTATAGATTGAACAGTGTATCTTGAAAGAAACGGTCGTCCCCATATTTCGAAACTGTTAACTCAGATAAGCTCTCTTCTTCAGAGCAAAGGAGGTTAGAGAAAGGTGTCAAGAAAGACTTCTTTTCTCATTCTAATTTTCGTTCGAAAACTTAGTTCTCAACTTCCAGGTTGGTTAACTGAATAATCGTTTCTCAGAGAAAGTTCTTTTCCAAAAAAGACGACGGTTCGGTCTATCGGTCTTTGTCTTACTTCTATCGACGACGTTTTACCCATTTTTTATAAGCAGGAAGAGGATAGTAGATTCCTTATATGACGTAAACATTATATGATTATGATATGAAATCTCTAATTAACGTAGTTTCCAAAGACCCGGTGCTTGATGACGACGTTTCACCACCGATCGTCAAGTGTACCTTGAGGAGTTTGAAGTAGTTTTATAACTCTTCAACCTGATAGGATCCAATCATTAAGGGTCTAATTAACGATAGAAGAATTTTTTGACTACTATGATTATTTTATATAATTATATGTCCGAAATACTAGTTTAAGACGTTCACCTGGTTGTTTTGAAGACGGGCGGTCCACTGCCACGAGTGAGACTACACCACCTTCAAAACTACCTGGGTCGTGTTCTACTACCTCTCCCGAGAACACTACCAGAAAAACTCCAACTACACCTACTATAGGATCTTTTATCACTCCTAAGATCACTCTGACCATACCCACCGAAAATACTACCATACCCCCTACTCAGAAAGAACCTACTACAAAGACTATAGATCAATGGATTATTATTCATACAACAGATGAATATAACAATAATCAATTCGGATATGATATTTATAGTATGGATAAGTGGGGTGAATATCAATGAAGTTGAACCCGAATAGGATATGGAATATGATCATATAGTATATAATAGGATGTTGGTAAAAGAAATCACCACAAATGTCCAAAATTATAAGGTTCCAGTATAAAGATAAGTATAAAAGGGGAATGAACTTATTATGAAGGAGTATAAGATAGTTCAAATATAAAACAGTCCACCTTATT
>ML120396.1:254549-325196 GCA_003788595.2 Choiromyces venosus 120613-1
AGCTATCAAGGCATTCGATTAACAGCCTTAAAGTCCTTTGTATGCTATAATTCCGCTATATATCGTCTTATCAACCTCCTCGAAATCACCATATATACAGCTCCCCCTCGGTCATCAAGTCTTCTTTATGAGAAGACATATCTGGCTATTCTCGAAGCTATGCATATATCAACTACACCTTCACCACTCGGTTCAATACAAGTTTTAGAACCTATTCTACCACAAGTTTATACACTTTGTGATAATCTTAGTCTCCTTGAAATCAAAAATGTTCAGCACTTATGTACGAAGTATTGCGGAAAGCAGGTCTCGGTAGCATCTCGTTATGAAGAGAGAGAAGCAATTGTTGGCCCTGTATGGATTCATGATGGAACAGAAAAATTCTTTTTAAATATATTTAAGCTATAAGTAGTTTCTCATATTATATTAGCATCCTCTATTCAATTATTGATATTTTTACATAATATAAAAAACTACCCTTGGTGATAATAATATCAGTACCTGTCATCTTTTTCCTCCCCACTCTTGTTGGATTATTCATATTCTGTAAATATCTTTGCATTGTTTTAATTTAATTTTTGTTCTTCTTATATAATTGTCAGGCATAGTAAACAAAAATTTAGTCCTGTTATATGTAGTACTATTTTAGAAATATGAGGAGAGTTTTTTTTTCACACAAATTTCTCATCTTTCATATTATATCATATTTATTACCACTTATGTGATATCACTTTTCTAGCTAATATGATACACTATTTTTCATAATTCAGCTTATTCCAAATTTTAAAAAATCCTGTGCCAAAAACATCAATATAGGAGAATTTGATGTCATGATATCAGATGCTACAATATGAGAAGAGGGAAAAAATTTGACGTAAGATGGCATTGACCCAGCAGTGTAACCCCCATCCTGTTTGGCTATTCAATTTTGCTGCAGCGTGATATGATTTCAGAAGATTATCATATTTATAGCCAATTTTCGCTGTCTCTTTTGATGGAATAAGTGCTGCAATCTCAGTAACAATCATTTTCTTTGTGATTTCAGATCCTTTTTTGATTTTTCTTTGATTTTCCAGGTCCTCAAGCCATTGGATTATCTTTTTGGTCTCATCCTTGGTCCAAATAGCACTTTCAGAATAATCGTGGGGCATTTTCAATCTTGGTTGATATTATGGTTGATGCTTCACTTACTTTCAGCCCCTCCTCTCTGGTTTTCCCAGAAAAAGATTTTCTCATCACATGCTATACTTTTCTCTATCCAGTTTTTCATCACAAATAGGGTTACTCAATTATGATACTTTGTATTTGGTGATACAATTGGTCAGTTCCCTCTAGTAAACTAATCCATGTCCTGGTAGAAACCCGTTACTACTTGTAATCTTTTCTAACTTTGAATACCACTAGTATTGTATTGTTTTCTCAGGTAACTTTACTCCTGCAGCCAAGTTGAAGTTGGACACCCACAATGTGTAGTGATCACCAGGCCAATAGATGGGCATACCTAAGCTGCCAAGCAGAGCTAAATGATTCCATATACTGCAGTAGAAAATAAGTGAGCAAGATAACAAAACCCATCACCACCTGATGTAACAGGTGGTAACCTATATGAACTAATACAATAGGGATCAGTGGTAGGCCAGCTAGCATTCAATTCCTAAGGGAGACTAGAGAGGGAAAGACAAGAAGGTCTTAGAAGAAACAAAGGGGAAAGGGAGCAAGAGAATCGCCGTTCAACCAAGTATATTCCTTATCTAGGTTCTGTCTAATGTCTGGCGTTTCCTGCTAGTCATGAAGCCTGTCTTAAATACATGATTTCCTCCACCCAAGGTTGAGGTTCCTGAAAACCCGCAACCACTGTCATTACTGGTATGTGTACACTCCCGGAATCTTGTGATCCTACCAGAATCCTGAAAGCCCAAGGCAATCCTTCACCCAAGCCTTATCTCTACCACTGGTATACATGACTATTCCTTCCCTTGGAATCCCTAGGGCACAACCTTGCTGGTACAAGAACATAACTAATACAAAACATAACAAGTTACCAGAATCCTAATGATACCAGTAGTGAAACAATCAATCAATCAACATAAGCAAGAACAAACGAAATAACATAACAAAGGAAAACATAAGTGTAACCAGTATACAGTTGCCGGAACATGTACACATGTTACACCTAATAACCTCCAACTTAAAGTATTCAGATACATGCCTTTTACCTCTATTATGAAGCAATTATCCAATATGCCAGTACATGGACATCAAATAGTACCTCAAGTATCTCTACTCAAGAGAGCAGCTATTATCACCCTTGTTTGGTATACAGATATCTCTTATTGAAAAATTGCGAGCCAATTGGGGGTTAGCAAGTCAATGGTAGAGAGTAGTATTAAAAGTGTGAAAGTAACTCTATCTTATCTAAATTCATAGCAGCAATGACTTAATTGTAAGAAAATATTGAACTTACTGAGGAGTATTTAAGGCCTACTCAGCAAATCCAGAGGATTTTGATGATGTTCTTGCTTGCTTAGATAGTCGACTGGGTAGTAGCAATCCTGAAGGTTTTCCTGAAGATAGTGAAGAATCACTATCATTATATTACCTCGGTCAAAAAGATGAAGAACACTGGCAAAAAAACATTTCCCAAGGTAGCAGGTGAGTTAGGTATTATTGCAGCACATTCAACATTGGAGCACATTTTTCATCACCAGCACAATATTTTTTGACGAAAACCTGCACATAAGCCCTCTCTATCTCCTGACCATGTGGAAGCCTGCCTTGCTTTTGCTCATATAGCACTTCAAATTGCAATTAATACAATTGTATTTACCAATGAAATGTGGGTTGAGTTTGGTAAACCCTGACATCAAAGAAATGTATCATGATACTGTCGTATTAATAGGCATGAATATGCAATTCATGATAAAGATAATGAAAAATAACCTATTCGCATCATGTTCTGGGGTGCAATAATTTTAGGATCCAAGGGTCCTTGTTATGTTTAGGAGCAGGATACTTTACAAGATCAAATTCAATTTCAGCAGATTATTGATCAAGAGAATCAGACTAATCAAAAGTGACAAGAGTTTAACTGCCAACAAGCATACCTTCCTGGGACCTGGCAGTACCAGACACTTACAAATGTTAATCAAAACATTGAAAACAGTAATTATAATGAAGGACCGTGACGTATTGGAAGGAAAAAGAGAAAGAGATATAAGGCAGATCAAGTATTTAAAGAGAAGGAGCTCAAGTTCACAAGCAAGGGTGGTATCAATTGGGTCTCTTATCGTGAACGTGTTTTGTGGCCCAAGTTGTGTCCATGGATGGAGACCTTATGGGACAAGATGGGTATTTCCTATCTCTATCTTATAGAAGATAATGCATCAAGTCATCAAACGGCAAGACAAGTTGACAACAAGGAGAGACAATCCCATGGAATTATTACCTTAGATTGGCCATCCAAGTCCCCCGATTTGAACTCCATCAAATGGATCTGGGAGTACAAAAAGGACGATATTTCGACATGGAAATTTATGGGCAGTGAAAGGGCAGCTATTGAGGGTGCTAAACATGTACTTGTGGAGACATGGGCAGCTCTTCCTCAGGCTGTGATCAATCAGGAGTGTCAATCATTTCATGAAAAGCTTCAGCAATTGATACTTTGTGCTGGAAATAATAATTTCAATGGCTAGATTCCAGGTTTGTGGGCATCATAGTCCACCTGAACATCACCCACCTGAATAGATGCTGATTGGTAGATTTTATATCAGGAAACGAGTGGTGACCAGTGCAGTTGCTATTCAAGTCATTCGCCTAAGTAAAGCACTGGAAAGTTTCTTATTTGGGTTCAGCTGTTTGGGTGAGGGGAGTGTTCGGGGGAGGGGAGTGTTCAGGGGAGGGGAGTGTTCAGGTGAGGGGAGTGTTTAGGGGAGGAGCAGTGTTTGGGGGAGGAGCAGTGTTCAGGGGAGGAGTGGTGTTTGGGGGAGGGGAGTGTTTGGGGGAGGAGCGGTGTTCAGGAGAGGGGAGTGTTCAGGAGAGGTGAGTGTTTGGGTGAGGGGGGCTGTTCGGATAGACTGTGACGCTGCCTATATGGGTATCTCATGTACTTGAGTACAAGAATGAATTGTGTTGAGTTTGTCTTTTATATCATATGCGATTATTAATTGTGTTGCCCTGCATTTGGTCGTTACTGGCTCAGCGATTGATACGCTTTGTGGGTGTCCAACTTCAACTTGGCTGCGGGAGTAGACCATGTGGCCACTCAGCGAGGCGGCACCCTCAACGAGGCTTGGCTAAGCTTGGCAGGGAGTAGTAGTTAGAAAATCAAATCACATCATTGTAGTAAAAGTAATATAACATTGACCAACTCCAACCAACTCCAAGGATACCATCGAAAGATATTGAAATCCCAAAACAACTTTGAGAACAAATGGCCATTGGAATGGCAGCAGTTGGTACTGCCCCCAGCCTCTCAGTAGCAGCAGAAATGTTAGGAGAAGCACCATCTACGGTGATGCATCAACGGCAAGGAAGAAAGAGCAAGGATGAGGAGGCTTCTCGAAAGCAAAAGATGACAGCTGAAGAGGAGCAATTAGTTGTTGAGCGTTGTCACTTTCACTGTCGACTAGGTTTTCCTCCCACAATTTGGCAATTTTGAGACATTGCCACTGCTATTGTATGGAAAAGAAACCCTCATGAGGTTTTGGGTCAACACTGGGAGAAAGGTTTCCAGAAGCGACACCCAGAAGTGAAGTCTTGATTCAGTAAACAGTTAGACTTCATTCGAAATATTAGGGGAAACGATATACAGCTGATTACTCAGTTTTATGATGAGGTACTACCCCATATGTATAGTGTTCTGGTTTTTTTTCTTTTTTTTTCTTCTCTTCATCTTCTGCTATATTAGTTGTATGTTATTTGCTTGTATATATGAATATATGAATAGTTTTATTAAAAGGGAAAGATTATAGAGTATGTTTTTTTTTAAACTTTATGAATCATTTATTAATATAGTTTCAAATAGTTAGAGAATATTACCACCAAGTACCAGATATGACCTGAAAATACATATAATATCGATGAAATTGGTTTTTTGCTGGGGCTAGGACAATCAGAATGGGTTTTGGAAGTTGTGTGAAATTCTCATGAGAATGGAGAGTTAAAGTTCGATGCTCAATGTATGTATCCTAATTGATATAATCTTTTGGCTTAAATATAGAAGTGAAATAATTACTTACAAATAAAAAGATGGAACACAAGAGTTTATTACAGTAATTGAAGGGATTTGTGCAGATGGAAGTAGCCTTAAGCCAACTATTATCCTCAAAACAGAAGAGTTTATTGTGGAATGGTTTCACAGAATCAGAGGTGTTCCAGAAGATATTCTATTTGGCCGTTCACATAATGGATAGATTGATGAGAAAATGGCACAAACATACCTTGAGTGAAACTTTGGTGAAGGAAGTACGACAGCATACAAAGCACAAGGAGCTTATCAATTACTTCTTTTTGATGGGCATAGCAGCCATGTCAATGCTGTATTTCTCGAGTTTTGTGTATCACATAACATAATTCCCTACTACTTACCTCCGCACACTACCTATCGATTACAACCCCTTGATGTGTCTGTATTTGGACCATACAAATATCAATACCAAAAGGAACTTACACGAAGATTTGAGAGACACGAATATGGTATTTCGAAAGGGAACTTCTATGAAATTCTCATGACAGCTCATCATGCATCCTTCACAATAGAAAATATTCAAAGTGGTTTCCGAAACACTGGACTTAGCCCTATCAACAGAAGTATTGTTATTGTGAAGGTTCAAGCAACTCGAGCCAATTCTACCCCTTCCAATCCATCCAACCACTCAACACATCCAAACCCCCCATTGCAAAACAATCCCACAATATCTCCTCAACCTCTCAGTATGTTTACTACACTCGAGATCAATGGCCTTGAGGTCCCTTCCAACAGGCATGACATTGAAAAACAAGAGCTTGTAGCTCTTGTGACTTTACCACAGAATGATCCTGTTACATGGGGACTAAAGAAAATTGTTAGTAATATGGCTATAGGTGCAAATCGAGCACTTACCAACATCGAGGACAAAGATCACCAGATTGAAAATCTAAAAAAACAGTTAGCAGATATACAAAATAGAAAGCACACAAAGCGAACTCGAATACCTACCTGTGGAAAAGCATGGATCGACCAGGAGGAAATTGCAAAGTTTTTTGAATCCAGAACGAGGGATGAGTGTGAGACTGCGAAGCACAAGTATTCAAATGCCACAAATCTAGTTAAAGCATAGAAGAAAAGGCTAGCTGAATGCACCCGTAAACGAAAGGATGCTGAATGATTAGAAGAGGAGGGTAGACTACCAAAGCATCGGAAGACTGGAACAGCATTACTACAAGAAGAAGGTCATCTTGTGCAGCAAATTTCAGAAGCGGAACAAAAGGTAAACAAGTTTGAAAGACATATGGAAGATTTGGCAAGGACTTCAGATCTGGGTAGTTGCTAGGAACAAAGAATTGCTGTACAAGTGGGGAATGAATTCAACCAGGAGGAACTTGAAGAAAGTGCCTTAGATGGTGAAGAGGCTTCAGATGGAGAAGAGACTTGTGCATCTCCAGTCCCCACAGGTGGAGCAATTGACATTTCAATTTCTCTGTAACAAAACCCTCTGGAGCGGATCAAGTCTCCAGATGTGGTTGTGTTGTTGGGTGTTGTTGCTTGTAAGGAAAAAAAAAAAAAGAACAAGGTCTTGAGGAATTTTAGCAGAGTAGTGACAAACATGTGCTTCCATTGATGCCAAGCCTAGCCAAGCCTTGTTGAGGGTACCGCCTGTAACCTAATTTTCATTCTCGTCTAGTCCGAGGTTATGCCTCGTTTCACCTAATAAAAGGTATCTAACTACCAGCATGAGATACTCCCCCCAGCTAAGGGCCCCCTTAAAGGAAATTATCCTCCCCCCCCAACCCCCCCCACCTAACCCCCGTTGTCCCCTCACCCAACCAAACATAAAAAAACTCCTGCTCCCTATCTCCCTCTCTCCTCAACTAATTGTATCCATCTTAAAGGAAACCCACCCCATCACCTCTGTGGCCAGTGGTAGTGTACATCAGAAAAAATTCCAACTACTAATGAAACCGACCCCGTCACCTCCATGCCCAGTAGTCGTGTACTGTAGGAAATCTAACTACTAATGAAACCCACACCGTCACCTCCATGCCCAGTGGTCATGTACTATGAAAAATCTAACTATTAATGAAACCCACCCCATCACCTTCATGCCCAGTGGTCGTGTACTCTAGAAAATCCGCCTACCAAGGAAACCAGCCCCGTCATCTCCATGCCCAGCTGTTGTGTAAATAAGGAAATACTATCCCCCTAGCATTACGCCCCTGGGTCGCCGGGCATTCTCTTCTCTGCCCTTTTTCCACTATGGGCTCTCCTCATCTGGCTCTTCCTCTTCCAGGGTTGTAGCCTGGTATGTGGGTCCTCGCATGTGCTTCCAGTTTTAGTTTTTTGTGTATCACCAGCTTTCTGCAGAGGTCGCATGGTGTCATTCTCTTTGCCTTTTTCGCTTTGGCCTTGGGTTATGAGGTGGGGATGTTGATTCTGGCTACCGTGGTTTGAGCCGTATTTACATAGGCGTCGTGCTTTTGGAGGGCTGTTGGTTCCCTTCTGAGCAAGTCTGGCCATGTTTCCATCCACCCCAGTATGGTTCCATGGTCCCTAGTATCATGGAGTTTGGCCTTTATCGGCACTACGATTCCGCATCTTTCCATCAGGTGTTCTCCTGTGATTATGTCCCTACCACAGGGGCAGTCTCGTCGTGTTCCCTTGGTGTCCTAGTATGGCCATGCTGCCGTTGCTTTCAGGTAGAGGAGTTTCCTGAATTGGAGTCTAGATGTTTTCCTCCAGTGCTTGTAGCTTCTCCTCAGTTTGCCTTTATATCTGATTTTTTCCCCCTCGATGCTCCTGTTCCAGTTCTCGAGGAGGTGTTCCTTCAGGTTGGACTTTCCCAGCTTCATGTTGTGTGCGTTTTCTATCATCGCTTCTGCCCTGGTTTTTCTTTTCCATTGTTCTGTCCATTCTATTGGCCTGTCTAGGCAGTGGACCCTGAGGCAGAGGAGGTTGTGCCTATGGTCAGTGTATATTCGGAGGGGGACGATGCCAGTTTCTGCAAAAATAGCCATTAGGGGAGTTTTCTTTTTGAGTCCGAAGGTGCATCATGTGATCTTGTTGAGGGTCTTCTGCGCCACGTCGATTTCTGTGACTGCTCCCCATACTTCTATTCCATTGGTGAGCTGGGGGAGGATTAGGCCCTGTATGAGTCGGAGTGTGGTCGAGGCGTTGAGGCCTCCTTTTTCGTATCTGTTTGTTATTGCTTTGATGAAAAGGCTTGTTTTGTTGGCTTTGGCCATCCAGTGCATCATGTGGGCCTTCCACTTGAAGTCCAGTGATATATAGTATCCTAGCCACCTCATGACTTCCTTTTCCAGTGCCTCTAGATTACCTATCTTTGGGTGGAGGTGTTTCCCCTGGGGGGTTTTTATGTGGATGCATTCTGTCTTAAGCAGGGAAAGATTGTATCCGTGGTCTTGGCATTTGCTGTTGACTTTGTCTAGTACTTCCTGGTAGGCTACTTGTCCTATGTCCAAGTTTCTGTATGTCATGGCTACCAGGATATCGTCCACATACATCAAGAGTCTGGTGGTTGTTCCGGGGAGCCTGTGGGGTCTGATAGTGGTTATTCCTCTTATGCTTATGAGAAATAGGATGGGGGATAGGGGTGAGCATTGGGGTGTGCCTTTGTCCATTGCGAATGCCCTTGAGCATTCCTCATTGAATCTGTAGCTCGTGCTCCTCCCTGCAGCCCAATGCCTAATCCATTGCCCTATGTGGATGTCCCTCTTTTCTACCATGTCGCATACTTCCTCCATCCTTAGGTGGTCGAACCCTCTCTCTATATCCAGGGTGGTCAGGCATGCATATGGTTGCTTGGAGGTCGTCAGCATGTCATTGAGTGCTTGGATTGCATCTGTTGTTCCGTTGTTCTTTCTACCCCCGAACATGTTGGGCTTCAGTAGGTCTAGTTTCGCTATTCGTGCCACTGCTGCCCTTTCCAGCACCTTTGCCAGGATGGATTGGGGTTGTATCGGTCTCCAGCTCTTGGCTGTCGTGTATGTTTCCTTTTTCTCCTTTTTTATTAGGATCATGTTGCTTGTTTTCCAGCCATTCGGGATACCCTCTACCCAGGCTCTGTTCATCATGTCAGTAAACAGCGCTTCTCTGCACTTCCTGAATTCTTTGATTGCTCTGCTGGGGATGAGGTCCGGACCTGTTGCTGCTCCATTCGGGGTGGTCGCTAGGGCTGTGTCAAGGAGTCCAATGTCCAATTTTGCGGGGGTTGTTCCCGGAGGTATTAGGTTGCATTTGTGTTCTCCTCTGTATAGGGTTGTATGTAGTTCCTCTGCTATATAGCTGTGTTCTGCTGCGATGCTTCCATCCTTCCTGGTCAGGGCTGGTATCAGTTGTTTGGTGACCCTGGGTTTGACACTTCTAAAACATTCTGCGTCAGTTTCCTCTTGCAGTGCTTTACTGTTTGCTTGCAGTTTGGCTTTGGCGATATCTTTCCTGTATCTTTTCCTTTTGTCCCTTATGGTGGGACATCGGGGGTTGTTCCTTATATCCTTAAATAGCTCCTTCCTTGCTTTCGACAGTTCCGTGTTCCAGAATGCCCTTGCGTTGTCTCTTGCTCTCAGGGTGTGCTTTAGGATGATTTCGGTTAACTTCTTTTGGATGAGGGTTGGGTCATCGTTGTTCTCCAGGAGTAGCAGCTCTGTCCTTATTCTGTCCCAATTGGCTTTATCATACCTTAGGGGTTTGAGTTGCGACTTTTTCCAGTGTATCCTTGTGCTTATCATCAAAGCTGTGTGGTCTGCTGATGGCATTAGGACGTTGTTGACTCTAAGGTTGTGGTGCTTGTCGGTAATTACCAGATCTATGGTGATTCCCATTGGGTGTTGATTTGATGGTGGGTGGGTTATTGTGTAGGGGTTTGCTATTGTTAGTCCCCTCTCTATTATCCAGCTCCGTAGTTTATTGTTTGCTGTGTTGGCTCAGCCTGACGACCAAGCTGGCTTGGTGGCATTAAGGTCTCTGATTATTATGTTGCTACTGCCTCTATGCCATTCGTTATTGTGGTTGAGGTTGTAGATCATCATTTCGGCTGTGTTGTTTCTCTTATAGCTGTATGGTCTCTGGTATCCTATTGTAATTTCGGTGCCTCCCGTCCATAGTGTGAGAAATTGCGAGTTGACTCTTTCGATTATGAACATATGTACATATTCATTTTTAATGTAGGTGGTACAGCCCTATTTTACTGCTTTTGTGTCAGCGTAACATGTGTAACCTTCTATGTGTATCCATTTATCGTTTTCGAGGGGGCATTCTGCTAATGCTATAATTTTCAGTTTAAGTTTTCGTGAGACTTTCAGTAACTCTGTGACAACATTCATGGACCCGCTGACATTGTGGTAGATTATGTCTGTGGTTGCCATAAATTAATCATGGGGGTTTTGTAGGGGCGGCTCTGCCGGACTGGGTACTACCAAACTATCTTGGTCTGCTATTCTTCCTGCCCTGTTTCTGGTGGGGAGGTGGTTGTCTCCTGTAAAGTGGGTGGTCTCCTCGCAGTTGATACTTCTCCTGATCATGTGGGAGCAGGGTCTTCCTTTTCCCGCTGTGCAGTACAGTTCCGGGCAGTCATGGTCTTTGGTGTGGTGGTTGCCTTTGCAGAATTTGCAGGTAGGTAGGAGGCGGCAGTGTATTGCATGGTGTCCCATCTGCAGGCATCTTGCGCAGCATGTGGATGAATCTCTTCTTGCGTATATGACGAAGGTACATTGTTGTCCAAAGATTGCCATGCTGTCTTCCAGTTTCTTGAGCTGTGAACTGACTCAGTCGTTCATTTCCACTGTCACTATGACCGATGATTTGAACTTGTTGTCTGCCTTAAGGGCTGTTGGGGATCTGATCCATTTGGGCTTATCTATGATGTGAATGGCCAGGTTGTATTCCAAGATTTCTCTTTCCAGGTCATTCCAGTTGGGCGATTCCATGTCCCAGTCTGTGGGCGCCCAATTCTCATCGTTTCCTAATGGTACCTTGTGTATAACGATGTTGACTGTGGGAATGTCGGTGACGATGCTGAAGCCAAAGATGTCGATTCCATTTAGGGCTTTGGTAATTGCGCTGGAGTCCTGGAGGGCTGGTTCTGCCGGGAGGTCTTGGACTGTGGTGAGTATGAGGTCATCATTGCGGTTGTACTCTGCGAAGGCAAACTTGACCCTGGAGGCCCCATTTATCACATCTCTGATTTGGACGGTTGAGCATTGGGCCGCTCCCACTCTCCTGCCTTTTTCCACCGAGTGGATTAGGAGTCTCCTCTATCTTGCATGTGGGGTAGAGGGGGCTGAGGGTCCCTGTCCCTGCTTTTTGGTTGAGGTTGTTGGTCCTTTTCCCTTGTTTCTTTTGACGAGGACGAAATTGTCGGTGTCTATTCCTGCCGCCGTCATTGCCGCATATGTCTGTTTTTTGTTTGCGGTAGTTGGGTTGTTTGTTCGGGAGGGGTGGGTGGCTCTGGGGATCGCTGGGGCTGGTGTTTGGGCCTGTTGTTGTTGCTGGGCTTGGGGTCTCAGTGGTTGTCTCTGTCAGGGGACTTAGGCTCTTGTTGGCGGCGGCTGTTGGGGTGGTATCGTGTTGCATTGTTGGCACTGTGGGGCATTGTTTGTCTGGATGGCTTGTAAAATCCTGGCTTCCATCTGTTCTAGTTTTCTGTTGAAGTTATCCTCCATTGCTGCCAGGAGGAGGGCTACGCCTCCGTTGGTGGGGGTAGAGTCTCTGGTGCCTATGTGTCTTAGAATGTCTTCCTGGGAGTCCACCTCAATGTACTCCTGAAAGAATGGGGCTAGGATGGTGTTCGGGCTTTGCTTGGTGGCCGTTCCTTGGGTGCTGGCTTCCTGGGTGTCTTTTCCTTTGCCTTTGTTGGACTCGGTGTTTTTCCTGGTCAGGATGCACACTGAGGAGGAGGAGGATGAGGGTGGGGTGGGTCCGGCCATGAGGTTTCCAGATGGGGTTCCTGGGATCTCCAGGGAGGATGAAAAGCGTACTCCTGTGGGGAGTTCTTGGGAGGTGGGGGCATGTTGGCTGTCTCCTATGCCTGTTCCATCCGAGTTTTGGCCATTTCTGAGGGCCATGGTGGTGTCTTGGGAGGTTTGGGAGTCAAGGATTTCTATGATGGTTTCACCCATCTGTACATCTGGCAGGGATGACTGGAGAATTTGGGAGACTGTAATCGGGCTCTCCTGGGAGGGGTGGAAGGAGAAGGCCATGGCTACCAGGCCTGCAAGGGTTTCCTGATCCACGGTGTCAACTGTTTCGTTTCCGAACACCTTTTCGAGGGTGGTGTGGAAGCCTTGAAAGGGGGCGGTGATGGCTGGTGCTTCTGCCATTTTGGCCAGTTGTATGAAGCAGGTGTCTAGGCATCCTAGCTCCTTCCATACCATTGGGAAGTTGCTTCCTGGCGCTACTATTCTGTTGCTGACATTGATGGCTCTATTTGCGCAGTTCTGGTTGTGTGATATAACTGAGAACATTGGGAGGAGGGATCGGAGGGATACTCCATGAGGGGAGCCCGGGGGCAAAAGAGAGGGGGAGTATGGCCTGGGGCTCTTGGTGGGGCTTCTAGGGCCCAGAGGAGATGGTGGGAGAGGCGTGTTGAGAACTATGTTCTCCATGCCAGTGGTAGCTCTACTATAAGGGTGAAAGCCTTGGGCAGACATGGTGGAGGAAATCAAGTTGGTCTTTGGGCGGAACTTGTTTCCTGGGGTGTTTGGAAGCCTTAGGATGGGGCCTTGTGATTGGCTCCACACCCAAAGGGAGGGTATCGTAGGTGAGGGGGTGGTGTTGTGAAATTAGAGAAAACTCTGACTATACCGGAGGGTGTTGGTGATGTGGCAGTAAAAAATGTGAAATGTGACCTAATTTGGTGTGGAAAGTAAAGGGGTTCGATAATTTTCTTTCAAAAAAGTGGGAATTCGTTGGTTGTAACGGATTTCAAGAAAGAAGAGAGAAAGGGTGCCGCCTGTAACCTAATTTTCATTCTTTCAAGCCCACGGGTAAGCCCCGTTTCACCTAACTAAAGGTATCTAGCTGACCGGCATGAGATACTCCCCCCAGGCAAGGGCCCCCTGAAAGAAATCCACCTCCTGGCCACCTGCCACAAATGTATCATTAACAGCCCACCCACTGTCCCACAACCACTCCAAACACAAAAGAAACCCTCCCCGGCAGCCAGCCAAACCAAACAAGCCCAAAGCAAAAGTAAAATACAAAGGTCCATATCAGCTCCCATGTAGCCCTTCCACAAATCTAACAGTAACCACTCCAAACGTAGCTGCTCCTAGCTTCTTTCACAATGGTATCGAGCACAAGCCGTATTGCAGTTGATGGGCTCAAGCAAGCCTCCAAAGCACCTTCTCGCCTCCTTAGACCCCTGCACCCCACCCCCACCCCAAACCGGCCTAACCCAGCCGCCGCCAATCCCCATTGGTAGATGCCTGGGGGTAAGCCAGGACTTCCGATATTTGTGTAACCACACCAAGGCTGCCGGGATACGCCGGTCAGAAGTTCTGAGGTGTGGGTAATGGTTTTTGGGGGTCAAAGCCATCCCCCTGAGGGAGGAGGTGAAGACACCCTGCGGATTGGGATTGCCTGGGGGTTGCCCAGGACTTACGATGATTGCCTAGGAGAAATAAAAAACTCAACTCCTAGGTCTTACATGCCAAAAGGCGGTCGTGGGTCCCTAAAAGGGATGTCTGGAATGGTCACAAAAAAGAATGAAAGGCTATCGGAATCGTGTTCGTATCTGTACTCGGCGGTGTCGACAAGGAAGGTATGGACTCGGGCCTCGAGAGGCTCCTCAAACCGCGAACTGTAGTCCCAGCCATCTGCCATCACAAAAAAGAATGTGGTTCCAGAAAAAAGGTGCCTTTGGAGAGGTGAGCAGTGGTGCTCTCATGGGAGCTCGTATCTTAGGTGGCGTATCAATAGTCAAAACAAAGGAGAGCAGGCCAAAGGCGTGAGCCTAAGGTAAGAATAAAGACTTTGAAGCCATCGTGAAAATCGCTCAAAGGGCATTGATTGGGTGGACCCCCCTGTAGGCCCCAACGAACCCTAACCCACAAAGATGAAAAAGGGTTGGAAGGGTGCCGCCTGTAACCTATTTTTCATTCTTATCTAGCCCGAGGTTATGCCTCGTTTCACCTAACAAAAGGTATCTAGCTACCGGCGTGAGATACTCCCCCCAGCCAAGGGCCCCCTAAAGAAATCCTCCCTCCTGGCCCTACGCCACCAATAAAAAAAATCCACCTCCTGGCCACCTGCCACAAATACATCATCAGTGGCCCGCCCACCACCTCGCTAAACCTCCCAGCACAAAAGAAACCCTCCCCAGCAGCCAACCACCCCTCCCAGCGTATCCACAGGTTCGATCCTCCTCCTCGGGTGTTCCGCCACACTTAGCGGGTACACGGGCACATAGACTAAGACATGGGGCGCAATGCGAGCGGGCCGACTTCAACCGTCCCCCTTATTATTACCCATGAGACAAAGATGCAGACCTCCGGACCTCCCCTCCTTTGCAGCCAAGAAAAACAGCCGCCACCAATCCCCAAAAGTAGCATGCCTGGGGGTGAGCCAGGGCTTCCGATTCGTGTAACCACACCAAGGCTGCCGGGATACGCCGGTCAAAAACTCCGAGGTGTGGGTGGTGATTTTTTGGGGGTCAAAGCCATTCCCCGCAAAGTGGGAAGGTGAAGACACCCCGCGGATTGGGATTGCCTGGGGGTTGCCCAGGACTTACGATGATTGCCTAGGAGAAATAAAAAACTCAACTCCTAGGTCTTACGTGCCGAACGGCGGTAGTGGGTCCCTAAAAAGGGCGTCTGGAACGATCGCAAAAAAGAATGAAAGGCTATCGGAATCGTGTTCGTGTCTGTACTGGGCGGTGTCGATAAAGAAGGTATGGACTCGGGCCTCAAGAGGCTCCTCAAACCGCGAACTGTAGTCCCAGCTGTCTGCCAACGCAAAAACGAATGTGGTTCCAGAAAAGGGTGCCTTTGAAGAGGCGGGGAGTGGTGCTCCTAGGGGAGCTCGTATCATGGGCGGCATATCAATAGCCGAAACAAAGAAAAGCGAGCCCAAGGGGTGACGATGGGAGCAAATCACCTAAGAAAAATCTTGTAACCGAGGGTAAGAATAAAGACTTTGAAGCCATTGTGAAAATCGCTCAAAGGGCGTTGATTGGGTGAACCCCCCTGCACTCAGCAAACAGCCCTAACCCACAAAGTTGAAAATGGGGAGGAAGGGTGCAGCCTCGCTGAGCAGCCACATGGTCTACATATTCCTCGGCAAGATAGCCAATATTAAATCTTGGCGCAGAGATACGAGCTACTGCAACTATAACGCAAGCAACGACAACTTACACCTCACCCTCTAACAAACCTTTCCACCACTCACCAACTCTACCTCACCCCTTCTCATCTGATACATCTCATTTGACTGCAGCAATGGCGTCAAAGCTATTTTCTACCATCGTCAAGGCAATTAAGTCCGGTGAACCCGAGTTGCTCGAATTCGCTGACCTCCCTCCTGAGGACTCCACTTTAGTACTTGAGAGCCTGTTTGACCCAATAAATCACTTCGAGGATTACAATTTTCGGTAATACCCTCAGAAGAAACTATCACCTCTTGCTGATTCAAATTAGAGTTCACTTTTCGGCGCCAGACCGTCATCTACGTGTGGTAATGCCCAGCTATCTCCATGAGGCGGCGGGAGGGTGGCTAGTGAGGCAGCACGGGCGATGGAGGGCTAGGGGGCTTATTGATGATGCTGCTGATGAAGCTATAGTCATGCTGCCCTCCCCACGTAAGCATGCAAGATTATCTTCTTGGAATAGTAGTACTAACAAGTTACTACAGGAGTCACCAATTTCATCGGACAGTATGCCGGTAGCGTGAAAGAACCGGATTTCTCTTTCATTCCAGTTGACCCTAATGGATTGCCTAGAGAGTTTCCCTCTGTCATCTTGGAGTCTGGTTGGGCCAGTACAATACCTGACCTGGTCGATGACTGCCGTGTCTGGCATCAGGGGTCTGGAAAGTGTGTTCGCGTAGTGATCTTGGTAAAGACGTATAAGCCGAATACGCAAAACCAGGTCCGTGCAACTCTGGAAGTCTCACATACCCGCCCAGGCGCTGTGGTCACAGTAACCCAAATGGTATATTTTCTGCTTTCTACTGTTTCTGAGTCTCAACCTATCTTTTACTGATATTGCTCAGAGCGTGTTTCCCATTCCCAATGCTCTGTTACCAGATCCTACTATTACAATGGAGGAGTTGTTTGGTGGGCTCTGCCCAGCCGGTCACAATCCTGCGACGGCACTTCCACTAGAGGTCGGCCAATTGCGTCAAATACTAGAGCAATGCATAATCGGTGCTGGATATATTCCCGCCTGATTTTTCCCCATCAGGATAGGATACGGGGGTGGGTCTCAATGAGGTTCATCCCTAATGTTGGTAACAAAAAATATAGTTCTATGAATATTTCATCATGCTCTGATTCCTTTGATTCACATGTCAGTTTTACCTACATATGCTGTTGTCGCACATCGGTCTGTTGCTTGTATTGTGTTTTTTCTTTCCCTATTGATTTCTTTGATTGTTTTTTTCCGTTTCTTCCTCCTTTTAATGAGCAATGGTGTTGATGATAGTACAGAGAAGTAAAGGACGCTAAGTCATTGATCCTAATAAACTGACATCACTTTGTGAATGCGCTTGATGGAAACACAAAACCAACGAGGGAAGGCTCCACAGGCTTCACTAACAGTCGATAACATTAGCTCACTAGTGGTAGATAGGTTATGCTATATAGCGGTCGGAAATATCGCCGTCACTTGCCTTTACTACGACTTCTTGACCCAAAAGGAACAGACCCCCAAGAACATGCTGGGTGCCCTCGTTAAGCAAATAGTACGCACGTTAGGATGTATTCCTGGGAAGATCGATGATGCATTTCAGAAAGCAAAGAGAGAGGTTGGCGGCCGAGGGCTTCGTGTTCCAGAGGTTCTGAAGCTCCTACAAATAGCGCTAGCTCCGTTTGACAGGGCTTATATCTGCATTGATGCTGTGGATGAATGCCTAGCGAAACATCTACCCGAATTGTTAAACTCCCTGCACACCGTTTCCCACCACTTTCCGTGTGTCCGATTCTTCATTACTGGCCGACCCCATATCCAGAGGCAGGTCGAGAAATGCTTTCCCGGGGGTCCGAGCTGTGAGGATGAAGCCAAGCGAGAGGGATATTATCAAATATCTGGCGATGATGTTAGATGTGGATGCGGACCCCGACGTGATGAACCCCCAGCTCAAGGAGGATATTATAGAACGTGTTTCGCAAACCATGTCGGATGTATATGTCACTGCTCCCATTTTCTATTCAAACCTTAAGCGATAGCTAATGATTGTGCCAAGATTTTTTCTCGTTGCCTTACGGATCGACAATATTAACAGCGGCAACCATCCACGAGCAGCGGGAGCGGCTCAACAACATCGCCAACGGTCACAACTTACGTGACGCCTATCGCGCAACGCTCGACAGGATGAAAGTGCAAATTACGGGCAAGTCAAGACTTGGGACGGCCGCCTTGATGTGGATCTCGCGATCAGAGCGGCCGATGAGGATTACTGAGCTGTGTCACGCCCTGGGCGTACGACTAGGATCTACCAACACCAATCCTGAAAATATTCCTTCTACACAAACAATGTTGACTTCCTGCCTAGGATTAGTAACTATGAATCAAGAGGAGTCAACAGTCCGCTTGGTACACTTCACGTTGCAGGAGTATTTCAACAGCAATCCCGAAACATTTCTGAACCCCTATGCCAAAATGGCAGAAGTTTGCTTAACGTATCTCAACTTTGATTGTGTAAACAAACTTTCAACCGCCACTCACCGTGCACCGCTGATGACACCCTTCCTAGAACACGCCTCTTATTATTGGGGAATCTATGCACGCCACGAAACTAGCGACAGCGTAAGATCCCTTACAATTCAGCTTTTCCACCGATATGGTAGTCACATCTCAGCGAAGCTTCTACTTTATTCAGATTGGCTCAGGTCGAAAATTCCGTTTCCTAGGCGACCAGAAGGATTCACAGGAATTCACTGCGTGGCGTATTTTGGAACAGATGAGATCCTCGAGTGTTTGTTGGAGCAGAAAGATTTGGATGTAGAAACAATCGATTGCTGTGGTCTTACACTCCTGATACGGGCTGCGAGCAATGGGCATGAAGGGATTATACAGACATTGTTGGAACGCAAAAATGCGAACCCAAGCACCGAAGACTCAAAGCACGGTCGCACAATGCTGTCTTGGGCTGCCGAGGGGGCGCATAGTGGAGTAGTGAAGATGCTTCTGGAATGGGATGGGGTTAATCCCGAGTCACGAGACAATGAGGGGAGAACACCTCTTTCCTATGCTGCTGAGTATGGAAGGGAGGGTGCAGTGAGGATGCTTCGGGACGGGGTGAGGTCAATCCCGAGTCACGAGACAATGAGGGGGGAACACCACTTTCCTATGCTGCCAAACAGGGCAATGTGGAGGTGGTGAAGATGCTTCTAGAACGGGATGAAGTTAGTCCCGAGTCTCGAGACAAGGAGGGGAGAATACCACTTTCCTATGCTGCCAAACAGGGCAATGTGGAGGTGGTGAAAATGCTTCTGGAACGGGATGAACTTAGTCCCGAGTCACGAGACAATGAGGGGAGAACACCACTTTCCTATGCTGCTTGGGTTGGAAAGGAGGGTGCAGTGGAGATGCTTCTGGAACGGGATAAAGTTAGTCCCGAGTCACGAGACGACAAGGGGAGAACACCTCTTTCCTACGCTGCTGAGTGTGGGCGTGAGGGAGCCGTGAAGATGCTTCTGGAACGGGATGAGGTTAGTCGTGAGTCTCGAGACAACGAAGGGAGAACACCTCTTTCCTACGCTGCTATGTATGGACGTGAGGGGGTAGTGAAAACGCTGTTGGACCGAGATGAGGTCAGTCCTGAGTCACGAGACAACACGGGGAGAACATTCCTTTTCTACGCTGCTTGGTGTCGAAGGGAGGAATAGTGAGGACGCTTCTGGAACGGGATGAAGTTAGTCCCGAATCAAGAGACAATAGGGGGAGAATACCACTTTCCTACGCTGCTTCGTTTGGGGGGAGGGAGTAGTGAAGATGCTTCTGGAACGGGATGAAGTTAGTCCCGAGTCTCGAGACGACAAAGGTAGAACACCTCTTTCCTACACTGCTGAGCATGAAAGTGAAGGAGCAGTGAAGATGCTTCTGGAACGGCATGAGGTCAATCCCAACTTGGCAGACAATGGTGGAAAGAGCCCATCACTCTAGGCTTCCCAGAATGGACACTGGGAAGTAATGGAGCTGCTCTAGGCTCATTTAACTACCCAGGCCATTGCACAAATTCACGATGATCCCACACCCGCTCTTTTTATTCGGAACAATACCCGGGAGGCAACTCTGGCACCCCAGTGTTGTTCTCAAGTAGATGGACTCAGCACTAGCACCTCTCAACAAAACATTCAAACCTTGCCCCTACCTGTCGTTCCATATTCAAACACCGCTGCCAAAATATCTAAATCTCCTTCTCCCTATATCGAACCCGACCCCTGCACCCCACAGCCAGCAAACCCCCCCGGACACCACGCCCGCCTTTACTTACCGTTCCAACATGGGGCCGCTTCTGCAATTTCTTGCGTAATCCTTGCTCTTGCCTCTCCCCCAAAAAATAATAACCTTTCATAATCCTCACGTGATTCAGCTATGCAGCTGGCCACAGTTGCCCGCCGGTTAAACCTAGCCTGAACCAAATCATTTTTCATTCATTCCCCCCCCCCCACCTCACTTTCCTTCCCTCCCCGAACTGTTTCAATTTGCTATTTCACTGGCTCTCCGGAGGATAGGAGGGTTTGTTGTTATCACCATTGTCTATATCTTTCTTTCTAATTATTACATCATACTGGTTTTTCTATTTTACTTCTAGGAAGGTGAACATGGACGCTTGTATAAAGTCGTCATCGCATAGGAGTTTTACTTGTTTATTTCCGTTTTCTTTGACTTCTTCTCAACTAATTTTGTTCATTCGGAAGTGCGTTTTTTATGTTTCTCTTGGTTTATTTCCTATTCATCACTTTCCTACCATCACCTGGGAGCTTAATATCTTATTATTAGACCTATGGGCAACTTACTTGCGCGCATTGCGATGGAAATTGGCATCCTTGATTCCCTTCTTCTTAAGGACTCTAGAGCTCTAGATCATATGGCCGTAATGGCCTGGTATTAAAACTGCTAATGGTCCCGCATCTCGCAGTCATCAATTCCCTAATGTAGTAATTGGGCAGTTGCTGGTTCCAATACTATGACTACGGCAGTGAACATTTAGTTTCTTCCTTGCTTCATACTTAGGGTATCGAGATTACGATAAGAACATTGGTAAAAGGCTTCTTTTTTTTTTAAACTGGGGGTGAATTAATGGTGTACAAATTCGACTTCTCCGATGGTGGTCCCCGCAACAGTTGCAGGTCCGCGACAACCAGCTGGAAGGCACCCCAGAGGCCAGTAACTTACCGGAAGTGGCCATAATTTAAACTATGTGTTGTTCAGGGACTTTGCAGAATAGCAGTTTATCTGGGTGCTACCGCTGGATAATGTAAGCAATCACATTAGATTTTCATGACCCGGGTGATCCACCACCGACTACCGAAGATGGTGGGGATGCCAGGGACCCAACTGGATTGGCGAGTGAGAGGCTGTGATGTGCCGCTGGGTGGTTCAGATGCTACTTCAATTACCAGCCTGCAAGAAATACTTACCTGAGTGTCGGGAGTCAGTCTGCGGAATGATTGCCCTCAGGAGTGTCAACGCAGTTTATATTGTATTTGAAATATATCGTGTGCCCTCTCATGCCCGGAGTTTCCCAATATCATTCAGATATTTCACTTTATTAGTTCTGTCAGGACGATCAGAACTTCCACTCTTTGCCATAGCTTTCCAAATCCCACGGTTGTAAATGGTAATGCACAGCTTTATGCATGATACAGACACGCAAAGCACTTCTTGCGCAGTTCAATGGTCCTCTGGGAGCTCCAATTAGCAAGTGGTTATAACCCGTCAAGGAAATTGTCTTCTGGCTATTCATTCAACTCCAAGGGTACAAATTCCTCATCATGACCGCGTGCACTGTGTCGCTTGCAAACACCTCATAGAATGTAGTTAATACAATCGGCCGTATTTCTTGGTCATATCTGTACTGCAAATTACCCACTTAACACCATTATTAAAATCTCGGGGGTATACTCCTCTCCAATGCTGTACCGATCAGCCCATCAACCACTGTGTTCACATTATCTCACTCGACCACTAAGGATACCCGCTGAACCACATCCGGGGGGATGTTCCAACGGTGGTCTGGGGTTCAGTTGGAGAGTGATTTGTTGTGTGTCGCTGGTCGCCTCCTGACAATACATTTTATTTTTCCTCTTATTTAGTATTGCGGTTTGGGACCATGCAGTGAGTATGCCCTATCTAGGATGGTCCGGGGGGGTTTATCATCGGGCTTTACTGGTATTTTTAGGGGAGATAGATATTATGGATATATGAAAGATTGCAGCTGATAGGGGGTTTTTTTGGAGGACCGATGAAGGGGGCTGCGAGTGCCTCACCTGGAATCCTGGTTTGGGCGTGGTGGTCTGATTTTCCTATGTTTTTCCTTACCGATTGAGAGAGCACGGGATGGGTGATGGTTTGTTTATTCAGTTTCAAGCGGTAGAGATATTCGCAAAATTGTTCACCGAGTGATTCTTTGCAATGTGGGAAACACGTTTGACTTCACGGGGGTTATGTGGCTTCAATTAGTATGGACTGGTTATTATGCTTCTTTAGCGCTTGGGAAATAGGAATGGCAGTTGACAGAATATTGTATGTAGATTGTCACGCCCGGAGTGTTGTTGGTGTCTCGCACCCATGGCGTATCAGTAGTAAATATTTGATTGGGGACTGAGGGACTTTTTATCCTCAAGCTCTACGAGTAGATTCTGCTGCAACGTCCTAATTGTTTATTGCTGACTAATTACTAGTCTAGCATCCGGTTGGCGAAGACGGAAATGTCTGGAGGAAGGTAAAGAGTATGAGCGTTCAGCAAGGAGGCACCCTCAACGAGGCGTGTCAAGTAAATATGCACCTCCGTTAGCCATAGTAAAGTGGTTTTAAGCCCCTAGGGTGCCGCCTCGCTAACCCATCACACGGTCCATAAAATAATCAGGAACCGAAGATACTGTACTGTTTTCTCGGACAACTTTGCATATTCTTATTTTATTTTTTATTATTTTTTTTGCGCCAACATCTGGAAATTCCTCGGCGAGCTATACTCTAGCTTTCCCCATCATCAGCTTTATTTCAAGTGAAATTCTGCATTAAACGAACTCCCATGGTGTCCGAAGTTTGAGCAGGCTGCGTTGTGTATAGCAGATTTTATCATAAAGTTTGGTGGTTTATTCGCTTAGCTTGGCGGTATCCGATGTAGGACTGCCTTGCGATAATGTTGTGTCGCACTGTTGCAGCCAAATGAAACACATTGGGGACGGCTGAGTGAACATATGTAGACTGCTTGCAAGGCGGCCTATCAGACCTTGGCAGCAATACTGGTAGAGATCCAATTATTACCCCGCTCTCCTCGCTGTTCAGCTACGAGGAGCTTTTGCTAGAGCGTCCACCACGAACTTGGGTCTGACTTCGCTAATTCAACTCACAATACTGCTATCTTCAAACTCATACTCTTTGATTTTGAATAACCTTCAACAAACGAACCATACTACAAAACAAAATGACCACATCAGCCCACCTCCGACCGAGCGATACCGATACCGGCACAGGCCACAAAAACAGCTTTAACGTAACAAACAGCCACAACACCACATATGTGGACGAAGAGCTCAAGATTTTACGGTGGTTATCACCACTGGAGCCTCGCGTGCGACACCAAGATGTGCTGACCCGCCGGATGGAGGGCGTAGGGGATTGGTTTCTACAAACCGAGGAGTTTCTCAACTGGCGCAATAGCAAGGATGGAGGCGATGGGGCTGTTCTCTTTTGTTCTGGGGCTCCGGGTGCTGGGAAAACTTATCTCAGGTAGGAACATAAATTTATTACCGATTTACCTTGCAAAGAATGAGCAATCACTAACAGCAATGGCATTAGCTCGCTGGTGATAGACGGCCTATGCGACCAGGCTGTTGGGAAAAATGTCGCCGTCGCTTGCCTATACAACGACTTCCGAACACAAAAGGAGCAAACCCCGGAGAACATGCTGGGTGCCCTAGTCAAGCAAATTTTACGGGCTCTAGGATCAATTCCCAGTAAGATCGACGAGGCATTTCAGAATGCAAAGGGGCAGGTTGGCGGTCGAGGTCCTCTTATTCCTGAGCTTCTGAAGCTCCTCAAAACATCTTGGCTCGGCTCGACCGGGCCTATATCTGTATTGACGCGGTGGATGAGTGCCTGGCTAAGCATCTACTAAAACTTCTCCACTCACTGCATGAGCTTTCCCAGCAATGTCACGGTATACGGTTGTTTATTATAGGTCGGCCGCATGTTTTGGGCGATATCAGGAATTACTTTCCCGGGGCGCTGTTTCTTGATTTCGTGCCAAAGAGGGAAGACATAACGAGATATTTGCAGAAAACGTTGAATGACGACCCAGACCCTGACGCAATGTACTCTGAACTCAGGGATGGTATCATGCACATTGTCTCTGAAACCATTTCAGAGGTGTATGCAGTCCGACTAATTAAGTTCAAGTCTTAAGTGATGGCTAATGATTGTACATAGATTTTTGCTTGTTTCCTTGAGGATCGCCACGATATTAGAAGAGACAACCATCTACAAGCGACAAGAGCAGCTCAAAAGAGTCACCAATGGCTTTAGTTTAGACGACGCCTATCATGCAACGCTCGAAAGGATGGACAATCAAAGCGCGGGCAAAGCAGCACTCGGGAAGGCAGCATTGATGTGGATTTCGCATTCAGAGAGGCCCATGAAGATGGATGAACTATGTAATGCTCACGGAGTGGAATTAAAAACGGCGGATCTTAAGAGCGATAACATCCCTTCTACGCAGACATTACTGGCCTCTTTCCTTGGCCTGGTTACTGTGGATCAAGAGGAATCCACTGTACGCTTGGTGCACTTCACCCTACAGGAGTATTTCCACAGCAATCCAGAAACATTTCCAAACTCGTATGCTAAAATGGCGGAGGTTTGCCTCACGTATCTCAACTTTGGTTGCGTAAATAAACTCGACCCTGTTTTTGACTATCCACCCTACACAACACCCTTCCTAACACACGCCTCTTGTTATTGGGGAATGTATGCACGCCACGGAACTACCAATAGCGTAAAATCACTTGCTCTACAACTTTTCCATCGATTTGACCGCCATATCTCGGCCGAGTTTCTCCTGTTTTCAGGTTCCGATTGGATGCGCTACAAGTATGATTGGGTACCAAGGGGATTCACGGGAATTCACCAAGTGGCATATTTTGGAATGGATGAGATCTTGAACTGTTTATTAGAGGAGAAAGATTTGGATGTAGAAGGATTCGATTGCTTGGGCCGTAAACCCCTCATCTTGGCTGCGAGCAATGGGCATGAAGGGATTATAAGGATACTGTTGGAACGCAAGAATGCCAACCCAGACACCAAAGACAAAAAACACGGCCGGACAATACTGTCCTAGGCTGCCAGGAATGGGCATCGGGGGGTTGTGAAGATGCTTCTGGAACGGGATGAAGTTAGTCCCGAGTCTCGAGACAATGAGGGGAGAACACCACTTTCCTATGCTGCCGAATGCGGGAATGTGGAGGTGGTGAAGATGCTTCTGGAACGGGATGAAGTTAGTCCCGAGTCTCGAGACAATAAGGGGAGAACACCACTTTCCTATGCTGCTTGGTTTGGGAATGTGGAGAGCAGTGAAGATGCTTCTGGAACGGGATGAAGTTAGTCCCGAGTCTCGAGACAATAAGGGGATAACACCCCTTCCTATGCTATTTGGCTTGGAAAGGAGGGAGTAATGAAGATGTTTCAGGAACGGGATGAAGTTAGTCTCGAGTCTCGAGACAATAAGGGGAGAACACCACTTTCCTACGCTGCTATGTATGGACATGAGGGAGCAGTGAAGATGCTTCTGGAACGGGATGAAGTTAGTCCCGAGTCATGAGACGACAAGGGAAGAACACCCCTATCCTATGCTGCTGAGTATAGAAGGGAGAGAGTAGTGAGGATGCTTCTAGAACGGCCTGAGGTCAATCCCGACTTAGCAGACAATGATGGAAAGAGCCCATCATTCTGGGCTTCCCTGCATGGACATCTGGAAGTAGTGGAGCTGCTCCAGGCTCGTTTAGCTACCCAGGCCATTGCACAAATTCACGATGATCCCACACCCACTCTTTCTATTCAGAGCAATACCCAAAAGGCAACTCCGACACCCTAGTGTTCTTCTCAAGTAGTCGTACTCAGCACTAGCACCTCTCAACAAAACATTCAAACCTTGCCCCTACCAGTTGTTCCAGATTCAGACACCGCTGCCAAAATATCTGAATCTCCTTCTCCCTATATCAAACCCAACCCCTGCACTCCACAGCCAGTAAATCCCACCCCCGACGCCATGCCGGCCTTAGCTTCACCACGGCCCCTACTTACCGTTCCCACATGTGGCCTGTTCCGCAATTTCTTGTGTAATCCTTGCTCTTCTCTCTCCGCCAAACAATGGTAGGCTTTTATCATCCGTACCTGATGGAACTACAGTGTTCCCAAGCGTCCAGTCCGTCCGTCTTTTGCCTAGGACGGGACGGACGCCGGTTTCTGGGACTCTGCCCTGGACGGACGCCCGTCCTGTAGTCCGTCCTAACCTTCGCCCGGGACGGACGGCCGGGCCCTATAGGTGTCTCACATGCATGATCTATTTTGGGTACAGTAAGTCTGTAGTCATAACGAAACCAAACATTTATATTCTGATACTAATAACATAGTAACTCCCTCTCGGTACATGTAGCAAATCCCCCCATCCACACGTACTGAAACTAACCAATCTGTGCACTCACATCGGAACCTGGTTCAGAGCAACCGGAACCTATGCTCCTCTCCAGAGCCAACTTTACTCCTCTGTCCTCTAAATCCTTCAGCATTATCTCTACATCCGTAACCCACTTCTCCTTAACCATTGCGAGGAATGCGATAATGCTTCAGACATATTTGTTAAAATAAAGTTTTGCCAAAGTAATAGAAAATTGAGCGTTCGGAATAGGATGTTTATCGTGCATGGGATTGCTTTCCTGTTCTCTTGAAGAATCCAAGCCTATTTATTCCCCTGTTCGAGACCGTATGAAAATATTGTATTAAATGCGTCCCTGCTACGAGATAACCACTTACACTGTGGGACGACCATCCATTATTCTGTAGTTTATGAAATACCTATAGGGCCCTACAGATGACGCCCGAGGCCTGCAGATGACGGCTGGGCCCTGCGAATGACGGCCGGGCCCTGCGAATGACGGCCGGGCCCTGCGAATGACGGCCGGGCCCTGCAGATGACGGCCGGGCCCTGCAGATGACGGCCGGGCCCTGCGAATGACGGCCGGGCCCTGCAGTTGACGGCCGGAAGATGCCATTTGCCATAAGACTGCAGGGCCCGGGCGTCAACCCGCAGGACGGCCGTCTTTACGAAAGACGGACGCCGTGCCCTGCCGTCCTTACCCACCCCGCCCGGGACGCCCGGGACTACCAGCCCGCCAGGGCCCTGTAGGGCGCCCGGGACGGTTGGGAACACTGTGGAACTATGCAGCTGGTCAAAGTTGCCCGCCGGTTAAATCTAGCCTGAAGCACTTCATTTTTCTTTCATTCCTCTCTTCCCCACCTTACTTTCCTTCTCTTCTCGAACTGTTCAAATTTACCAGCTCACTGTTTTTCCGAGGATAAGAAGTTTTATTGTTATCAATATTGTCCACATCTTTTTTTCAACCATTGCATCATCCTGGGGTTTTTATTTTACTTCTAGGAAGGTGCACATGGGCGTTTATATAAAGTCGGCGTCGCATAGGAGTTTTGCTTGTTTATTTCCATTTTCTTTGCCTTCTTCTCAACTAATTTTGTTCATTCGGAGGTGCCTATTTTGTTTATTTTTTTTTTTTTTCATCAATTTCTTACCATCGCCTGTGGGGTTAATTTCTTATTATTAGATTTGTGGATAACTTGCTTGGGCGCATTGCAGTGGAAATTTACATCCTGCTGTTATCCTGCTCCATGAGGACTTCCAAATTCGAGATTATATGGCACAGTTGGCGCGGTATTTCAATGGCTAACGCATATAGCATTTATCAATTACCCAACACAGGGAGCCCGCGATGCCGGTCCCAATATTCCGGCTAAAGAAGTGAATATATCTTGCTTCCTTTCCACATAAGATAAATAAATATTATCATAATGGCCCGCGTTAAACAAAATCTTTCAAAATTCTTGGGGTAATTTGATGGTGCACGAATCGGACTTTCCGGACGGCAGTCCTAGCGATTATCTCATGGCCTGGCAGCCAGCGGGAGGACACCCGCAACGCCAGTAGCGGAAGGAGCCATACTTTAAATGATGTGTTGTTCCGGGACTTTGTAGAATGTCAGTTTATCTGGCTGCTACCGCGGGAAAATATCGGAGATCATGTTGGATTCTCATGGTCCGGGTGATACACCACCGACTACCGAAGATGGTAGGGACGCCAGGGACCCAACTACATTGGCGAGTGAGAGGCTGTATATGTGCTGCTGCCCGGTTTGGATGTTACTTCAATTACCAGCCTGCAAGAAATACTTACCTGAGTGTAGGGAGTCAGTCAGTCAGCGGAATCATTGCCCTCAGGAGTGTCAACGCAGTTTATATTCTATTTGAAATATATCATGTGCCCTCCCATTCCCGGGGTTTCCCAATATCATTCAGATATTTCACTATATCAGTCGTGCCGGTACGAGCAGAACTTCCAGTCTTTGCCATTGCTTTCCAATTCCCACAGTTGTAAATGGTAATGCATGCCTTTGTGCGTGATACAGACACGCAAAGCACTCCCTGCGCAGTTCAAAGGCCCTCTGAGAGCTCTAATTAGCAAGGCGTTATAACCCGGCAAGGCAATTGTCTTTCGGTTATTCATTCAACTCCGAGGGTACAAATTCCTCATCATGACCGCGTGCACTACGTCGTTTGCAAACACCTCATAGAATGTAGTTAGTACAGCCGGCCGTATTGCTTAGTCATGTTTGTGCTGTAAATTACCCACTCAACACCATTATTAAAATCTCGGGGATATACCCCTCTCCAATGCTGTCCCAATCAGCCCATCAACCGCTGTGTTCACATTATCTCACTCGACCACCATGGATACCCGTTAAACCACACCAGGAAGGATGGTCCAACAGCAGTCTGGGCTTCCCTTAGAGAGTGATTTGTTGTGAGTGGCCGGTCTCCTTCTGACAATACAATTCCTCTTTTTCCTCTTTTTTAGTATTGCAGTTTGGGACCATACAGTGAGCATACCCTGTCTAGGATGGTCCAGGTGTGTGTTATCGGGCTTTAACGGAAATTTTCCTGGAGGTAGATATTATGGGTATATGAAAGGTTGCAGCTAATAGGGGGCTTTTTGGAGGATCGATGAAGGGGGCTGCGAGTGCCTCACCTGGAATGCTGGTTTGGGCATGGTGGTCTGATTTTCTTATGTTTTTCCTTATTGGTTGAGAGAGCGCGGGATAAGTAATGATTTGTTAAGTCAGTTTCAAGCGGTAGAGATATTCGCGAAATTATTCACCGAGTGATTGTTTGCAATGTAAGGAAACACGTTTGATCTCACGGGGGGTGATGTGGCTTATGTTAGTATGGACTGGTTATTATGCTTGTTTAGCACTTGGGAAATAGGAATGCCAGTTGATAGAATATTGTATGTAGGTTGTCACGCCCGGAGTACTGTTGGTGTCTGGCATCCATGGCGTATCGGTAGTCAGTATTTGACTGTGGACTGAGAGACTTTTTATCCTCAAACTCTAGATTCTGCTGCAACGTCCCAATTTTTTATTGCTGACTAATTACTCGCTGGTTCATTTGCTATGCGGACAGTCCACAACCCTAACCTCGGATGTCTCACACAACACAACACTACGCTATCATGCTCACCAACACAGTGAGAGAAAGCTACCACAAAAGACTCAGTTTTGATGCCAGAAATATAATTCTTGAACCGGATTAAAGCTACTAAATAGGAGAATTTACATAAGATTCAATAGAATAGGAAAGAAAAAAAAGAAATAGACCATTTACATTCTTCCCGAAGCCAAGAGTGGGAGGTAAAAAAGACATAAATTAACCATTATAGTTATTCCCACCATGGACATTGAGGCAGCACTCCATAACAGTAGGAAGCCTCTGTATCTCTTTATTTATTTCATCAATAGTAACACGATTCCACTCTGCCAAAACCTCTCGCATATGTTTTACCCTTGTCCCCCGTTCATTTCCACTTTTTCTGCCAGCAGGGCAGGGTTAGGGTTGTGGACTGTCCACATAGCAAATGAACCAGCGAGTACTAGTCTTGCGCTCGGTTGGCGGAGACGGAGATGTGTGGAGGAAGGTAGACTATCATAGAGAGTTTGAGGGTTCAGCAAGGCGTCACCCTCAGCGAGGCACGTCAAGTAAATACGCACCTTCATTAGCCACAGTAAAGTGGTTTTAAGCCCCTAGCGCCTCGCTAAATGTGCTGCCTCATTGACCCCTCAGACGGTTCATAAAATAATCAGGAACTGAAGATATTGTATTGTTTTCTCGGGTAACTTTGCATATTCTTATTATTATTTTTTTTTAAGCCAACAGCTGCAAATTCCTCGGCAAGATAGGCAATATTAAATCTTGGCGCGGAGATATGAGCTATCATACTGCAATTACGCAAGCAACGACAGCTTACACCTTACCCTCTAACAAACCTTTCCACCACTCCCCAACTCTACCTCACCCCTTCTCATCTGATACATCTCATTTGACTGCAGCAATGGCGTTAAAGCTATTTTCTACGATCGTCAACGCAATTAAGTCTGGTGAGCCCGAGTTGCTCGAATTCGCCGATCTTACTCCTGAGGAGTCCACTTTAGTGCTTGAGAGCCTGTTTGACCCAATAAATCACTTCGAGGAGTACACTTTTCGGTAATACCCCTCAGAATAAACTATCACCTCTTGCTGATTCAAATTAGAGTTTACTTTTCAGCACCGGACCGTCATCTACGTGTGGTAATGCCCAGCAGTGATCCCAAGCGGCCAGTCCGACCCATGGTCCGGCCTGCAGGTCGGCAGTCCGGCCAGTCCGGCCATGATTCTGAACAGCCTGGGTCAGTCCGGCTTAAATTATTTCCGGCCACCAAAGCCTGGCGGCGCCCAGGTGACCGCCAGGCCGAGTGGTTCGGCAACCCAAGCCGAAGCTGCCAGATGCCCAGGTTAAACCGCCAGATGCCCAGGCTAAGCTTTTCGCATACCACTTATTTTTAATTCGACTGCATAACCCACAGATACCCAGGCCATCCATGGATATCCAGCGGATATGGAATCACAATGTATCAGCCACATACAAAGCCAGCAGACGACCCAGGCCGGGCCCAGCTATAGTTTTGAAAAGCCGCTTTCCCACAGTCCGGCCCAGCCATCCCGGAAAAAGCCTGGGTCAGTCCGGCTGTACCCAAAGCCGGACGGACTGGCCGCTTGGGATCACTGATGCCCAGCTATCTCCATGAGGCAGCAGGAGCGTGGCTAGGGAGGCAGTACGGGCGATGGAGGTCTAGCGGGCTCATCGATGATGATGCTGATGAAGCCATGGAGATGTTCTCCTCCCCACGTAAGCATGCAAGATTATCTTCTTGGAATAGTAGTACTAACAAGTTACTACAGGAGTCACCAATTTCATCAGATGGTATGTCCGTAGCGTGAAGGAACCAGATTTCTCTTTCATTCCAGTTGACCCTACTGGGTTGCGTAGAGAGTTTCCCTCTGTCATCTTGGAGTCTGGTTGGGCCAGTACAATGCCCAACCTGGTCGATGACTACCGTGTCTGGCACCAGGGGTCTGGAAAGCGTGTTCGCGTAGTGATCTTAGTAAAGGCCTGGGCATATCAGCTGAATACGCAGAACCAGGTTTGTGCAACTCTGGAAGTCTCACATACCCGCCCTGGTGCTGCAGTCACAGTAACCCAGATGGTATATTTTCTGCTTTCTACTGTTTCTGAGTCTCAACCTATCTTTTACTGATATTGCTCAGAGCGTGTTTCCAATTCCCGATCCTCTGTTACCAGATCCTACTATTACAGTGGAGGAGTTGTTTGGCGGACTCTGCCCAGCCGGTCACAACCCTGCGACAGCACTTCCACTAGAGGTTGGCCAGTTGCGCCGAATACTAGGGTGACAGGTTACCAGTGCTGGACATATTCCGGCCTGATTTTTCCCATCAGGATAGGATACGGGGGTGGGTCTCAACGAAGTTTATCCCTAATGTTGGTAATAAAAAATATAGTTCTATGAATATTTCGTCTTGCTCTGATTCCTTTGATTCACATGCTAGTTTTACCTACATATGCTGTCGTCGCACATCGGTCTGTTGCTTGTATTGTGTTTTTTCTTTCCTTTTTGATTTCTTTGAATATTTTTCCGCTTCTCCTTTTGGTGAGCAGTGGCGTTGATGATATTACAGAGAAGGACGCTAAGTCATTGATCATAATAAACTGTCATCACTTTGTGAATGCGCTTGACGGAAACAAAAAACCAATGAGGAAATGGCTCCACAGGCTTCACTAACAGTCGATAACATTAGCTCACTAGTGGTAGATAGGTTATGCGATATAGCGGTCGGATATATGGCCGTCACTTGCCTTTACTACGAAGGAACGGACCACCGAGAACATGCTGGGTGCCCTCATTAAGCAAACAGTACGCGCGTTAGGATGGATTCCTGGGGAGATCGATGATGCATTTCAGAAAGCAAAGAGAGAGGTTGGCGGTCGAGGGCTCCTTGTTCCAGAGGTTCTGAAGCTCCTACAAATAGCGCTAGCCCCACTCAACAGGGCTTATATCTGCATTGACGCTGTGGATGAATGCCTGGCGAAACATCTACCCGAATTGTTAAACTCCCTGCACACCGTCTCCCACCACTTTCCGTGTGTCCGATTCTTCATTACTGGCCGACCCCATATCCAGAGCCAGGTCAAGAAATGCTTTCCCGGGGGTGCCCGAGCTGTGAGGATGAAGCCAAGCGAGAGGGATATTATCAATATCTGGAGAAGATGTTAGATATGAATGTGGACCCCGATGCGATGAACCCGCAGCTCAAGGCGTATATTATAGAACGTGTTTCGCAAACCATGTCGGATGTGTATGCCACTGCTCCCATTTTCTATTCAAACCTTAAGCGATAGCTAATGATTGTGACAAGATTTTTGCTCGTTGCTTTACGGATCGAGACAATATTAGCAGAGGCAACCATCCACGAGCGGCGGGAACGGCTGAACGGCATCGCCAACGGTCACGACTTAAGTGACGCCTATCGCGCAATGCTCGACAGTATGATAGCGTAAACTGCGGGCAAATCAAGGCTTGGGATGGCCGCCTTGATGTTGATCTCGCGATCAGAGGGGCCGATGAGGATTACTGAGCTATGTCACGCCCTGGGCGTACGACTAGGATCTACCGATATCAACCCTGAAAATATTCCTTCCACACAAACAGTGTTGGGTTCCTGCCTAGGATTAGTAACTATGAATCAAGAGGAATCAACAGTACGCTTGGTACACTTCACGTTGTAGGAGTATTTCGACAGCAATCCCGAAACATTTCTGAACCCCTATGCCAAAATGGCCGAAGTTTGCTTAATGTATCTTAACTTTGATTGTGTAAACAAACTTTCAACCGCCACTCACCGTGCATCGCTGATGACACCCTTCCTAGAACACGCCTCTTATTATTGGGGAATCTATGCACGCCACGAAACTAGCGATAGCGTAAAATCCCTTGCGATTCAGCTTTTCCACCGATATGGTAGTCACATCTCAGCGAAGCTTCTACTTTATTCAGATTGGCTCAGGTCGAAAATTCCGTTTCCTAGGCGACCAGAAGGATTCACAGGAATTCACTGCGTGGCGTATTTTGGAATAGATGAGGTCCTCGGGTGTTTTTTGGAGCAGAAAGATTTGGACGTAGAAACAATTGATTGCTGTGGTCGTACACTCCTGATATGGGCTGCGAGCAATGGGCATGAAGGGATTATACAGACATTGCTGGAACGCAAAAATGCTAAACCAAGCACCAAAGACTCAAAGCACGGTCGCACAATGCTGTCTTGGGCCGCTGAAGAGGGCATAGCCGAGTAGTGAAGATGCTTCTGGAATGGGGTGAGGTCAATCCCGAGTCACGAGACAATGAGGAGGGAACACCACTTTCCTATGCTGCAAACACGGCAATGTGGAGGTGGTGAAGATGCTTCTGGAACGGGATGTAGTTAGTCCCGAGTCTCGAGACAACAATGGGAGAACACCACTTTCCTATGCTGCGGAGGATGGAAGGGAGGGTGCAACGAGGATGCTTCTAGAACGGCATGAGGTTAGTCCCGAGTCACGAGCCAATAATGGGAGAACACCACTTTCCTACGCTGCTCGGTTTGGAAAGGAGGGAGCAGTGAAGATGCTTCTGGAACGCGATGAGGTTAGTCCCGAGTCGCGAGACAACAAGGGCAGAACACCACTTTCCTATCCTGCCCAGGATGGAAGGGAGGGGGTAGTGAGGATGCTTCTGGAACACGCAGAGATCAATCCCGATTTGCAAGATGAAGATGGTCGAACACCGCTTTTCTACGCTACCCTGAAGAGAAGGGGGCAAGTTGTCCAACTACTCCAGGCACGCTCGGTTGTCGAGTCCACTATCGAGTATCATGCGGCTCCTACCACCCATCTCCCCACTAATAACTATTTTCAAAAGACAGAATCACGCCCTCCAATGCCATACTCCGCCAAGACCGATAGGCCACCACAAACCCCCCCATCCCCCCACCAGCCACTCTGTTACGATACTTTCATACCCCACTCATAATTCTTTTTGCATGTGTAATCTTTCATTTTGTGATAGAATGGTATATCTCTTATCTCAAGGCAGCTTAGGGTTTTTGTCTATATATAACGGAGCAATATTTCCTATGTTTTTTTTAGTTTAAGTTACCAGAAGCGTGAAATACAAACTAATATTCGAGTCACTCATATTGTATTCTTCCGACATCGTTAGCTTTGAACCGCGCATTTGTCGCTCTTGTGCGAGACAATCCCATTCAAACCCCTGCGACTTCAAATATGCCCCGTAGAAATTCAGAAAGTAAGCCAACGCGAGGTTTGATATATCATCCCTGTAGAGAATCACACAGCCGGTTCAACGGAGAGTAAATTTATAAGGCTCCTAATACTATGGCGATAACTACCGTGACTTAGTGGCGGTTTTTGACAAACAAAACCTTGGCAAGTTCAAATGGTGATTCCAAAAAAAACGCATCGTGATTTGAGTAAAATCACATTCAGAATCGTAGACATGGTCAAATCGGTCTTTTTTTTTTTTAACCCGGTACAATTTCGGTAAATTCTTTCTTTTTTTCTTTTTCTTCCGCTATCGCAATTTTA
The DNA here is from genome assembly GCA_003788595.2 of Choiromyces venosus 120613-1. Lineage (NCBI taxonomy): Eukaryota > Fungi > Ascomycota > Pezizomycetes > Pezizales > Tuberaceae > Choiromyces > Choiromyces venosus. Next base: position 289,462 of record ML120396.1, read on the forward strand.
TAGTTTGAGTTGTGATTATAGATACCAATCGCTCTTTGCTGAACCCCCCCCAATTTCCTGGTGTCAATGATAGAAGGTAAATTCAAGTTCGACCACCGCGGTGCCACGTAATTTCGTGTGTTTTAGGGGTAAACTTTGATATGATACTGGTATTGCAACTGCTCAATATTGAGCGGTGTAGAGCCTTCCGGACGGCGATTATCCGTGCATGTTGAGGGTATAAACCCCTGGTTTTTGCCAATCTTCAGTTTCTGAAAAATAATCAAAGCCTCAGGTTTCTATGGGCGTCCTGCTCGCTAAAACCCAGGTATGATACGATACTTCCCATGCTTAGCGCTTGTACGTGGCCGTGCAAACTAGACGAAGGTCCAGGGGGGGATAGGCCTATCATGATAGGGCAATTGTATACCCCTAATAGACGCAGAACATATGGTAGTCAGTTTTCTATCAAAATTTGTGAGCAGGCTATTATTCAAGTAGATGGAATCGTCCTATGGGTTTGTTTAAGCTGGGAAGAGAGATGTACATACAGAAGGAAGGGATTCCGGAAGCACGGGGTTTACCCTGCAATTGATTAAGTTACATCGAACTTGCTTAATAAAATAAAGGAAACTTATTTCACGAGGTTCTTTTTTTTTTTTTCCTTCCCATTATTTTCTCTAATACTCGGTGCAGTGATGTTCATGCCAGGGTCTCGGCTTCTGTGTGTGATGGGAGGAGGCGAAAAGAAAAGATCGATATAGTACAATACTGGAGATCTCACGGGTATCATAAAAGTGATCTTTATGGTATTTGATGATCGTTTGAGTTTCGGTTTTCTTTGCTCATGGGGAGTGAAAAATGGTAAGGCAAGGGTAAGGCTACAGCACAAATAACCGTGCCAAGGTTCCTGCCGATTATGTAACTGCTCACAGTTGCAAATCTTTGCAGCACGTCTACGACATGCCCTACAGCTTAACGCCAGATTCGGCTCAACACCAGATTTTTTTGCCTCTCACGACAAAAGTGCCCTATCACTCCACCCAAAACACTGATAATGACTGAGGGCTATGCAGAAATTGAAGCTCATATTGAGCTTGCATGCCAGAACCTATTGGAAAATGAAAAACCTAACATAGCGGCGGCTGCACGAGAATTTCACATTCTGGAAACTTGCCTTTGGGCAAGATGGAAGGGACGTCAAGTAAAGACACAAAGGCTTCCAGTGAACAGAAAGCTTACTGAGGATGAAGAAGTTGCTCTTTGCCTTTATCTGCAATGCCTCAACGAGATTGGAACCTGCGCCAGACTCTCGATGATCACCAATTGTACCAACAGTATCCTCCGATGTAATCACATGAGTAACAATCCCGATATCCTACCCCCCACTGTTAGCTCTGTGTGGACGAGCCACTTTCTCGCAAGACACCTGGAGTTCCATGTTAGAAAGCAGAAGACATTAGATCAGGAAAGAAAAAAAGCCCACGATCCTGATGACATTCTCAATTGGTTTCTTCGCTTTAAATCGATCTGTGAAGAGAAGGGAATACAGAAAGAAGACCTCTATAACTTCGATAAAACTGGCTTTCGCATTGGCATAGGACGTGATCAATGGATTGTAACTTTAGATACTGACCGGCAGTCGTATTTAGCAAGTTCTACAAGTAAGGAACTTGTAACAAGTTGTGAGGTTGTCAGCGCAGATGGTTTTGTCTTGCCACTGATGCTTATACTTCCAGGTGCTCTACACCTAGAAGACTGGGCAACAAAGATAGATCTAGATGATGATGTCCTAATGTCTGTGTCAGAAACAGCCTATTCAAATGATCTCCTATGTTTAGAATGGCTTAAGCACTTCGAGAGATTTTCTGCACAGTGGCGGGTTGGAGCTTTTCGTCTTTTGCTCCTAGATGGATATGGTTCTCACTGCACAAGCGAGTTCATTGCATTCTGTGATGAGAAGAACATCATACCCTTCTGCCTTCCACCGCATACGATACATCTTCTACAACTGCTTGATGTTGTTATATTTCAGCCCTTGAAGCATTTTCATGCAGAAGCAATCGATAAAGCAACCCATATGGGCTGCTCTGACTTTAATAAAGTCGAGTTCCTTTCTGTACTTACCTCTATCTGCATGCTAGCCTTTAAGCAAACAACAATTATCTCGGCTTTTCAGAAGACTGGGCTACTACCCTACAATCCCCATATTGTTTTATCCCGCTTGCCAGAACACACGAGCAATACCACTTACAGCACCCAGCCTGTTCCGACAACTCCACCACCCAACCCATATCCTATACTTTCAACACCTCATACTATTCGATCCCTCAAGTGGCAAGCACATTATCTTAAGGATGCGGATCCTGGCTCACCAACGTTTGGAATCAATTTACAATGCTTTATTCGGGGCAGTCTTATACAAGTGCAATTGGGAGCAGTAGCCTATCAAGAGCTAGCTCATACTCAAGTGGCGGAAAAGGCAAGAGCAACTCATCAGAACCGGACCAGGCGCTCTGTTCAGAAAGGTGGTGTACTTTACGCACACCAGGCATGCACGATGGTTCAGAAAAAGGTGGAAGATGACACACAGAGGAAGGCAGAAAAGGCTGAGAGGGAACTAGAAAGGCTAAGAAAAGAGGTTATTCAGGACCGGAAAAGACTGTGGAAACCAGTCTTTCAAGAGCTTAAGAGGGTTGTAAGGAAGCAGCAAAGAAAGGAAAGGCAAATCAGTGGACGTGGTTGAAAAGTTGTATTTTAGGTTCTGTAATTTTTAAAAATCTGGTGCTGAGCCAAATCTGGCGTTGAGCTGTAGGGCACGTCGTAGACGTGCTGCAAAGATTTGCAACTGTGAGCAGTTACATAATCGGCAGGAACCTTGGCACGGTTACCGGTAGTTTGTGGAAAGCGTTGCTTCTGCAGGTAATCAGCCAGGATTATCTCGAAGGGGAAACAGCAATTCCGGCTCCTCTTTTGCTTTTTGAGTCAGTAGTCCTGTGGCCTGTAATTGGCGTGTAACGTTTCACCCATCTTTCGTCGCTTCTGCCTAGTTAACAAACGGCCAATCCCGGTACGGTAAGATACGGTATTCTACTGTATATAACATTCCTGCCCCCCTTTTCTACGAACCGAGTTTGAACTCCAAGATATTCTATCCAGAACCTCCGCGCTTCAACCTTCACTATCTCTCTTTCACATTTCCTATCAACTAACATGAATCCGTCAACCTATCTCCAAGCCGATATTAATAGAATAGGCTACAAAAATAGTTTTAACATAACAAATAGTTACAATACTACATATGTGGATGAAAATCGCGAGATCTTAGAGTGGTTATCGCCGCTGGAGCCTCGCGTACCACCAAGATGTGCGTACCAGTCGACTTGATGGGTTAGGGGAATGGTTTTTACAAAATAAGGTGTTTGTCAACTGGCGTGATGGAACGAGTGGATCTGACAAGGCCATCCTATTTTGCCCGGGTGCTCCGGGAGCGGGAAAAACATATCTCAGGTAGCCAGGCAGAGATGTTCGTTATGGACAAAGGATAACGAGTGCTAACTGATGGAGTTAGTTCCCTCGTGATTGATGAGCTATGTGATGTTGTGGATCAGGATATTGCTGTTGCGTGTTTTTACTGTGACTTCCAGAACCAAAAGATGCAGACTCCCGAAAACGTGCTGGGCGCCCTCGTCAAGCAAATTGTGCGTGGGCTTGGTGCTATCCCTGCCGAGATTGACAAGGCTTTTCAGAAATCAAAGGGCCAGGTTGGCGGTCGAGGCCTCCGTGTCCCTGAGGTTCTTGAACTCCTAAAAGCTGCACTTGCTCCACTGGAGCGGGCTTATATCTGTATTGATGCCTTAGATGAATGCCTGGGGAAACATCTACCCACACTTCTACGGTCATTGAATGCTATTTCCCAGGCCTATCCGGGCATGTGTTTCTTCTTTACAAGTCGACCCCATATTGAGGCCGAAATCGAGAAATACTTTCCCGGGAGTGCACGGTTTCTCCAGATAGAGCCAACCAGGGAAGACATCATGAGATATGTGGAGGTGATGTTGGCCGACGACTCCAACCCTGAAGCAATGACCCCCGAACTTCAAGCTGAAATCATAGATTGTGTTTCGGAAACCATTTCAGATGTGTACGTAATCGCCTTTTTCTGTTCAAGTCTGGAGATAAATGCTAACTGCCTTGTCTAGGTTTCTGCTAGTCGCCCTAAATGTTGCGGCTATATTGGAAGAGACAACAATTCACCAACGGCGAAAACAGCTCAAAAGGATGACCAGTGGCTATGGCCTGGGTGATGTCTATCGTGTGACGTTAGACAGGATAAAGGCACAAAGTGGAGGCAAATCAAGACTGGGGATGGCCACTTTGATGTGGATTTCTCGATCGAAGCAGCCAATGACGGCGGACGCGCTGTGTCACGCCTTGGGCGTAGAAATAGGGTCATATAACCCTAACCCTGATAATATCCCTTCAATACAAACACTGTTGGCCTCTTGCCTTGGCCTGATAACTGTCAATGAAGAGGGATCGAATGTCCGTTTAGTGCACTACACACTGCAAGAATATCTCAGCAGCCATTCCGATATCTTTTGGAACCCGTACGCGGTAATGGCGGAGGTTTGCTTGACATATCTCAACTTTGAGTGCCTCAAGGAACTTCCGACTACTCTGGACGACCCACCACAAGACACCCCTTTTACACGGCAACGGTCGAATAGCGACAACGATCCAAAACGAAAAATGCCAAGATTCACACTATAAGCGATCACAAGAAAAGGGGGGGAAAACTCTTCTTCGACTCAACGACAACTAACTCCTCTAACTAACGGTAATGACAGGATAGATATAGGAAAACAACAATGTCCTCCAGTTCTTCCTGAACACTTTCTCTCTCAGGTGTGCCCCCCTTCCTTTCGCAAACACAAAAGCTAACACAATAGGAAACACAAAGGAAAAACAAACTCCGGCTCTCTATTGCCTCCGTACGTCCACCTTTCCCGCTCGCCCTTACGGCCATTCCGCTCGCACAAACTCGCACACATTCCTGGTGCATTCCCGGTGCATTCCCGGTGCCTTAATGCTTTCCCGGAAAGCTAAACTGCCGCTTGCGCCCGAAGCCAAAGTGTGCTCCCGGCGAACAAATGAACGATCACGAACCCCAAGAGCAAACCATCATGCTCGAGCATGCCGAGCAGCATATTCCAACAACCCCCTTCCTTGAATATTTTTCTATCTACTGGGGACACTACGCGAAAAAGGAACCACGGAGAGCGTGAAAACACTAGCACTTCAGCTTCTGGACAAGTTTGATAGCCATATCTCCGCCAAGCTCCTTTTATCCAGCGATCGTTATCAGCTAGGGTACGACCGTTTCGATCCGGTTGATGGATTTACTGGACTTCACGGTGTGGCATATCTCGGTATTGAAGAGATTGCTGTGGCTTTATTGGATATGAAAGATTGGGATGTTGACAAGGCTGATTTTTCAGGTCGCACACCAGTGATATGGGCTGCTCATAAGGGGCATGAAGGCGTTGTGTGTCTGCTCTTGGGAAAGGCGGGGGCTAATCCCAATACCAAAGACCATCATAACAGGACAGCACTCTCCTGCGCTGCCCAAAATGGTATTGAGGGAGCAGTCAAGTTGCTTCTGGACCGAGAAGAGGTCAATCCCGAGGCACAAGACTTTCGGGGCGCAACACCTCTCTCCTACGCCGCCGAAAATGGGAATGAGGCTGTAGTCAAGTTGCTTCTAGAACGCGAAGAGGTCAATCCCGAGTCGCAAGACGAAGATAGCGGTACACCTCTCTCCTACGCTGCCACAAATGGGAATGAGGCTGTAGTCAAGTTGCTTCTGGATCGCAATGAGGTCAATCCTGAGTCACGAGATAGTTATGGCCGAACACCCTTCTCCTGTGCGACCATGTCGGGGAATTTGGGGGCCATGAAGATGCTTCTTAAGCGCGATGAGGTAAATCCTGAATCACGAGACTGTGCTGGCCGAACACCCCTCTCCCACGCTTGCGGAGAGGGTAGGGTTGTGGTAGTCCGGTTTCTTCTAAAACAGGACGGTGTCAATCCTGAGTCGCGAGATAGGTCCGGCGCGACACCACTCTTTCACGGAGTCTACTCTGGAGTCAAGGAGGTAGTGAAGATGCTTCTAGAACGGGGAGAGGTCGAAGCTAATGCGCGGAGCAACTATGGGGAAACTCCATTGTCCTGGGCTGCCAAGTCCATAAAGCCTGGAGCGGAAGGGATAACGAAGCTGCTTCTAGGGCGGGATGAGGTAAATCCTGAGTCACGAGACCGTGATGGCCGAACACCCTTCTCCTATGCGGCCGAGTGGGGGAATTTGGGGGCCCTGAAGCTGCTTCTTGAGCGCGATGAGGTAAATCCTGAATCACGAGACTGTGCCGGCCAAACACCCCTCTCCCATGCTGTTAGAAGATGGGATGTCGAAGTGGGAGCAGGAGTAATCCTGCGACTTCTAGAACGGAAAGAGGTCGATGCTGAATCGCGATGTAATAGCAGTCGAACGCCATTGTCCTACGCTGCCCAGTCCGCTAGACTGGGGGTACTGAAGCTACTTCTCGAGAGGAAAGAGTTCAATCCTGAATCACAAGACTGTAATGGCCGAACACCCCTCTCCTGGGCTGCTGCCCGACGGTGGTATATGAAAGGAGAAATGGAGATAGTCTCGCTGTTTCTGGAACGGGAACACGTTGATGCTGAATCACGATGCAATCGTGGTCGAACACCATTATCCTACGCTGCCCAGTTTGGAGAGGAGGGGGCAATGTGGGACCTGTTAGAGCGGGCGGAGGTCTATGCCGACTCACGAGACAAAGATGGCCAAACACCTCTGTCCTACGCTGCCGAAAGTGGGAATACGGGGAAAATTGAGTGCCTTCTGGAATTCACCGAGGTTAATCCAGAGTCGCAAGACAAAGGTGGCCGGACGCCCCTCTCCTACGCTGCGGAAAAGGGGAATGAGGCTGTAGTCAAGTTGCTTCTGGATCGCAATGAGGTCAATCCTGAGTCACGAAATAGCTATGGCCGGACACCCCTCTCCTACGCTATCAAAAATGGGCGGCAGGGAGTAGTCGAATTATTACTGGAACGTGCAGAGCTCAATCACGAGTCGCAAGACGAAGATGAGCAAACATCATCCCTCCCCAACACTCAACAGATTGCACCAGCCTTCTCACCAGCCACTCTTTTGTCGAACAATCATGATCAACGCCCCAAAACACTTCCCCAGAACCTCGAGCCTGACCCTCACACCCCACCTCTGAGACAACCTATCCCCGCAGCCATCGCCTCCGTTGGCTCCCTTGAGATGGCACCGCAACCACAGCCACGTCGGCTTTCCCGGGGCATCGGCGACGAACTTGACTCTCCTACTCAAGCCAAACGACAGAAACTCTCTTAATTCCTCCAATTCCAACCCCAGATCAAGATTGGACTTTTGAAATCCCTTCCTGTTACATTGGTATTTTTGTTGAATCCGAAATCTGACTGCTCTGCTATCCTTCAGCTCCATATCACTGCTACCATTTTAATATCCGATGAATGCCTGCGGCCAGCCTGGGTGGTTATTAAAGTACTTTTGTCCAAAAACCGAAGCCGTTCGGGAGTGCGAGTTGGCATTCCCGAACCGACGGGTATATTCTTCCTCATTCCCCCTCTCGCCCTCCCGACCCGGCTGGAACTGAACTTGTACCGGTATTTTATCCATCTTGTGCTAAATGCCACAGCCGCACCAATGAGCGGGGTGTCCGATATATCTTTCTTGAACCATGGAGCGCATTCAACACCACTCGCCAACTATTTTCTCTCTACCTCTTTTTTTTTTTCATAATTAATTGTCCATACCTTCGCCTTTGCTCTTTTCCTGTTTTTGGAGTGGCGTTTATTTAGTGTTGAATATCCATTCCTTTTTTTTTCATTTTATCATTTCCGCGGAGTCCCTCTTCTTTCATATTTCTTTCTCTTCTAACTAATTTGTTCCTTTCTCTTCCTTTTTTGTAACTGCCAGATTATTAGCATGTTGGAATTACTGTACTAGTGGCACAGGAGAACTGGAATTGTTTATTTTATTCCGGTACTCTTTCCTGTATCCCGCGGGTATGAGCGTGTGGCGGAAAATTCACCATCTGACACAATACCAGCTTTGAACCTGAGCCGTAGCAGAGCTTCGATTCTCCTCTCGATAATCTAGCCTTGCGCCTTCCCTCAGTCTACCTTATCTCGTCAGCCTCCTCTAATTACGCAAACCGGATCACCGAGTGACTCTTAATGATTGCAATGCCTTTCTTTTATGCTACTGTATTGTACTTCCCGAAGACATCTTATCGCTTGCTGAAATGTATATGTTTCTACAGTTCTTGTATGTTTTTCTCATTGCCCTATCGCGATATGGGCTTCCTGGCGGGGATTCTGCTCTGCCCTATTTGGTCTGTGTTTCTGCCGGACGTACTTTTAGGTCAGAATTTCCCACGAGAGAATCTTCCGGGGGGTACTTGTACTTGTATCATAGTATTGGAATTAACTTTCAATGAGTAACTTACTCAATTGTCTTTTAGATTATCTTGTCTTTAGCTACCTTTCTCGAATGTTCCCCGCGAGATTCAGTAACTTCCAGTGCTTGGTAGACTTTTCTGTTCCCCCCCTCCCCCCCAAAACCGGAGTGGAGTGAGACGGGGATTAAGTTTCCTTCTATTCTATCATATGGATCCCACCAGATTTAGCAAAACAAAGCTTTCTTGACCCAGGGAAGGTGTTTGCTTGAATTACCGGTGGGGAAAATATTCCGATGGAATGTACTCCATGTTTTATCTCTACTGGTAGTGAAGGGATTAGGTGGGAACACGGTATATCTATATCAGACTTCACTTGATCCAAAAATCCTTGCCCTCTCAAACGCTTCATTCAGTACGTTTGTCTGTTCCACGTTGGGCCTGGTGCTAGTTAAGACCCATAGTTACTAATGGTCCTTCTTCTTTCTCCTCTTATATATTTCTTCGTTGATCTTTGTCTCCTGTTCGTTATTTAGGATGTCCGGGGGCGCCGGTGGGGGATAGGGTAAGCCTGGGATAGCTTGATGTATATCTTTCCCACCGTTTACTACCTTGTATCGAATCAGTCACTTATTGGATAACTTACAGTCACTCGGCAAAAGTGTTCATGAAACGGAGTTTCCCTTTGACGGAGATCAAAGCGGCCTAAGGGGGGGGTATTGCGCAATTGGGGGCCTCAGTGCGGGAGGGGCCCATTCTCCGGGGCGAGGGAAATTCCGTTTTACGAACACTTTTGCCGAGTGACTGTAGGTGTATACCGAATAATCTATCTGATTGCCTAAAAATGGTTATTATTTCTTCCACTTAGGCTATTGCGCATTGCTAGAATTTGGGGGGGTTTGGTTTTTTGTTTTTCGGACCTCTACTGCTTTCCGCGGTATAACGGCGTGTGAGAGTGATACCCAGTGACAGCTAGCAAATCCATGCTTGAGCCACTTAGAGCAGTGTCCTGATCGGAGTTCGTCTCTTTTTGCAAAATCTCATCCAATCTAGCTCCTTTCCACTCACTCATTCTGTCATGTTTTTTTTTGTTTTTTTTGCGCCATGCGAGTATTCCTGTCGATACCAGACCCAGTCTCAATTTTACTACATCAGGTCACAGATACTGTAACAATGCGCGATAGCTTACAGGTGGGAGAAAATGGTGATAACAGTTGGCAGAGATTATTCTGTACAAAGTTATTGCCAACATGAACGATAATAGGCCAGCTATTTATCATGGGAGTCCGGGCTTGCCTTCACCGCCGGCATTCCCGAACACTCTCAACAACGAAATAAGAAACAAAGATCCCAAAGAAAACATAAGAAGGAAAGAAGGAATAACGAAAGAAGTAACTGCTAGGACTAGGACCTGGCGTGGAACAGGGATACAATCCTGAAAGAAGCATTTGAGAGGATAAAGAATCCTTATATCAACACATAAAGTATCATGATTTCAATGTTTGTTATTTCGATCGTGGCCACTTGCGCTCAAACGTTCCCAAGCGCTTCCAACTTTCCTCGAGAAGATTTCTCGACTTTTGAAGCCGCGGAGTAGTTTCTCAAGTGTCAATGATCGAAGTAAGGTTGCATGTCACGCGATCGCCACTGCCGAGAAGGGGGGAACGTCGGTTGTGAAGACGAGGCAAAGGGCCAAGGCACAGTGAGCTTCGTACAAGAAAAACTAAAGCAATACTTTCAAAACAATGATTGAGCCGGGAGTTATAGTAGTATCAGAGGGCAGATACTCGGTATGATATAAACCGCAGTAATGTACTGTAGCTTTGGAATTGTGAATCCTGTTCGGATTGGCTAAGCTCCAACATTCGCGAATAACATCGGCACACAGGAGAACTTACTGCCCCGTACCCCACTCATGATCACAACCAGGAGCTCCCAAAGCTAAAGTTAAAACGCGGTTACTAGTGACCCGAACATGAATACCCCATTCTTCGCCCGGATGGAGGTCCGTACCGTAGTCTACCTTAGTACCGTATAGGCAAATCCAACATAACCGGTGAACTCCCCAAAGCGATACCTCCAAAGTGTTCACTAAAAACACCATCTAATCACAACTCTTGATTCTCTGCAAGACCTTCATCCAGTAAAAAAAAAATCCCAGCCGAGACAATCACCTGACCGCGCGACCCCCTGCTCGCTACGCGCAGTCCCACATTTATTTATTTTGTCTCGGCACGGTATTTACCGGCCGATCGTTTGCGGCTCTGCGGGTTTGTCAAAAGCTTGGCGAAACCTTATCATCCCACCCCACCCACACCTGACATTTTCCCCGCCTTTTTCCGGTGTATGTCTCATCACACGAGCAAACTTTCCTCTTCCTCTTCTCTTCCCATCTCCTTTGCAAACAAAATAAAGCACAACAAAAACGGACCTCATTAGAGGGGAAATAAACAAAAAAAATGGCATCCATGTTCGACCTTTCTGGAAAAACTGCACTCGTGACTGGTGGAACCCGGGGGATTGGACAGACCATGGCTCTGGCGTTGGCTGAGGCTGGGGCTGATATCATTCTCGTTCAGGTATTTACATTCCCTCCCTCCTCATCACACTGATGATGAAGATGGAATTAATTAGTGAACGGGGGATTAGCGAGACTCCAAAAACATCTCCACAAAAGCACAAATCGCCGCAATGGGACGTAAGTGCATAATAGTCAACACGGACCTATCTTCGGACGCAGAAGTCAGCGCACTAGTCCCGGGCCTGCTAGCAGACCTCTCCTCCCTTCCCAACCAGCGAATCGACATATTGCTAAACTGCGCTGGGATCCAACGTCGTCATCCATCGCACCAATTCCCCATGAAGGACTTCCAAGCCGTCATTCAGGTCAACCTAACCACCGTATTCACCATCTGCCGGGACATTGGCGCATACTTTATCGGTAACCAGATCCGCGGAAGGATCATTAACGTTGCTTCACTACTGTCGTTCCAGGGCGGATTTACCGTGCCCGCGTACGCGGCTAGTAAAGGTGCCGTCTTGCAACTTACAAAGGCGCTCAGTAATGAGTGGGCTGGGAAGGGGATTGGCGTTAACGCGATTGCCCCTGGGTATATTGCCACGGAGATGAACGAGGCGTTGATCAAGGATGAGACGAGGAATCGGCAGATTATGGAGAGGATTCCGGCCGGGAGGTGGGGGCGTCCGGAGGACTTTAAGGGGCCGGTAGTCTTCTTGGCGAGTGAGCAGGCGAGTGGGTATGTTAGTGGGGAGTGTCTAGTTGTTGATGGGGGGTGGATGGGGAGGTAGATTTGATTGATGGATTGATCAATGGATAGAAAGATAGGCTTATGGGGCTTTGTTATGAAATACTTCTCTACTCTGTGATTGGTGGTGTGGTTAAATTCTGTACCCTGGTGGTTATAAATGATGAAGTTTATGTGATGATTGATACCGCTGAGCTATCTATCTAACCCCGTGGCCTCTGGTTATTACTGTATGGGAGGCCTGGAATCTTCAGATACAGGGAGTTCTCAGCTCCCGTCTATGTAATCAACCTATTGAAACGTCACGCACTCACTCTTCAGCCACAGGTATCCAAACACCTTCATCCATTACCCAATTCCCGTCCTCTAGACCGTAGCACCGTAGCACCTTACCTTAACCCTGATCCTCCCAAAGCCCTTTCCCATCACGTTCGAAACCCAATCACATCCCCGCCATTTCCAAGCTGGTCACTCGCACCATTACCCGATACAGACCCCGGACACATGCAAGCGAGGAGCCGCACCTTATTTCATCCTTTACCTCTACCGAGACAGTGCTGTAGCAAAAAAGGCCACAATTTTTCAAAAGATCGAATCCCTCTGGGAATGCTTTGAAACATCTCCGAATCCCCTCGTAACATATCGGTATCCGACCCCTCACCTGCCCCTTCCCTCTCCCCCACCCGCCACGGACGTGCCCCTTCCGAAGCGTCGCATCACATGACACAACGTGGGGTAACCAACGCTCGGTAACCCATCCGATCCGTCAGACCAACGCCGGACTATAGACTAGCCCCCTCCCCTCTATTACATTCCTTGGCACACGCCATCAAGTGACCATTGTCCACATCTATTTTGACGCAATATCCTCCTCCATTCCCCCACATATAAAAGCCAACCGTCACAATCGCCCTCAACCACCACCACAACAAAACAAAAAACGCAAAATGTCCACCACCCCCGCCCCGCAAGAAACCAAAATCTCCCTCCTAACCGCTGCAAAAACCCTCGTCGTGACGACAACCCCCCTCCCAGCGCCCTCCCCAACCGAGCTCCAAATCGAGATAAAGTCCACGACCCTCTGCGGCTCGGACCTGCACTACTACACCCACTACCGCAACGGCGACATACACGTCCGCGAGCCGCTAGTCCTCGGACACGAAGCCTCAGGCATCGTAATCGCCGTCGGCAGCGGTGAAAACGGCAAGTGGAAAGTGGGGGATAGAGTAGCGCTAGAAGTCGGCGTCCCCTGCGGCGACTGCGCAGAGTGTCTCTGCGGGCGGTACAATATTTGCGCGGCGGTCAGGTTCAGGAGCAGTGGCAAGAGTCTGCCGCATTTTGCGGGGACGCTGCAGGAGGTTGTTAATCATCCGGCGAGGTGGTGTCACAAGTAAGTAACCCCCCCGGCTTCGCCGGAGGGAAGGAAGTGGCCAACGTGAAATAGACTCCCAGACACAGTCTCCTACACCTCCGCCGCCCTCCTCGAACCCCTCTCCGTAGCCATCCACGCTACCCGCCGCGTGCGCAAACTCGGGACTCTGGGCCCGGGTAGCTCAATCTTGATACTGGGCGCCGGCGCGGTCGGGCTATTAGTCGCTGCAATGTGCAAAGTCAGCGGTGCGTCGAGGATTGTCGTCTCGGATATCAATCCCGGTCGCACCGACTTTGCTATTCAGCACGCTTTCGCGACGCACGCGCATACACCCCCCCGGGAGGGGAAACGGCCGGAGAGTGTGGATGAGAGATTGGCTTATGCAAAGGTTTCGGCTGGGGGTGCCAGGGAGATTGTCGGTGTCGGGGGAGGAGGGGAAGGGTTCGACGTCACGTTCGAGTGCACCGGCGTGGAGATATGCACCCAGACTGGGATTTACGCTGCAAGGCCCGGGGGAAGTTTGGTGCTTCTGGGCATGGGGAATCCGGTACAGACGTTGCCCATCTCGGCGGCTGCGTTGAGGGAGGTGGATATTCTGGGTGGCTTCAGGTATGCGAATACTTACAAGGAGGGTATCGAAATTCTCCGGGCGGGATTGATACCCCAGCTCGAGGAGATTGTCACGCACAAGATTGGGCGTGGGGTATGTGGCGTTGAGGATGCGTTTGAAATGGCGGGCAAGCAGGTTGATGATGTTGGCGCGCTGGTTATCAAGGTTGAGTGTGTTTTTGGAAGCTAGATGAGTGAAGGTTTTGAACTTGTGTTGGTGGGTTGAGAATTGGATCCCCACTTACCATACGCTATCATACGCTTGTTTATTTCTTTATTTTTTGAAAATTTGGAAAAGTTCATGTGTTTCCTAGATAAAAGTTTGCACATATGGTGGGTGGGTGCAGTTGTTTGTATGTAGTCGTTGTAATCTTTCTCCTCTCAATGTATTCATAAAATTCAACGGCCAAGATTGCCATTGGTTGTTTGAAAATTCTTGGCTATCATACATCTAGTGATTTTCTCACTTTGAAGTCTGCGTTATGGTACACGAAAGAGTTGCTAAAATGTCTTCATAGGGGAATAAAGCTGGATACGACATACCGGTAAATTGCACCTCCAAAAGCCACAACCCACCTTTCCACCACACTAATAATAACGTTAAGGCCACCCACCCCATCTCCGAGTGACCTTCCATGACCGCATTACCCTACCTTCACCCCACTATAATACACTAAACATTTTTCCGCACCCACACCCAACCAACCAACCCGAAGCAATGGGAATCCGCCGTCTATACACCCACCTCCGCCCATACGCGCATCGCGAAACCCTAGAACCGGAGACAAAGTTATTCATAGATGGACCCGGTCTAGCACACTACGTTTACGACCAATGCCTGAACGCCAGCAGTGCGAATGTCAATAACCCCTGGGACACGGCGCCCTCGTACTCTCTTTTAAAAACGGCGGTATTGAAGTACCTGCGCATGCTTGAGTCTTGCTCCGCGAAAATGTCCCCCCCCCCAAGCTCTGCGGGCGCAAGTAAGTAAGCTGGGCTGACGGGAAAAGAATAGTGCAAAAATATACTTTGACGGAGACCTTCCGTTAAAAAAGCGCCCCACGCGTATTTCAAGACTTGAAGAAAAGGTGGCTAGGCTCCGCACGTACCACATTGCCTACTCGCACACGCTTCCGCAGTGCACCGAGCGCTTCGCCAAAGAGGTAGAGGTGTTCTCCGAGAAAGCGGTGTATGATCAGCGCACTTCGCCGGTGCCCGCATCCCCGTTTATGATTATTGCCATGCTAGCGGCACTTGTGGAGGGTGGGTACGGTGAAAGGGCGAGCACGGTTCCCGGTGAAGCAGAGGGGTACGCTGCGCGCGACGCGATTGCGGCGGGAGGTGTGGTGCTTACGGGTGATTCAGACTTGCTGTTATTCCGTGGCGAGGAAGGGGCGCCTGCGTGGGGGATAATCATGTTCAAAGACTTGGTGGTGAACTTCTCTACTCGAGAAATTTCTACTCCTGCGCTGTTCAGACCGGATGAGATTGCAAAAGAGATGCAAGTGGACCTGGCGTTTTTGGGTTATATGATCACTTGCGACCCGCACGCTACCTTTTCCACGATAAAGGAGCGCTGCGCGCGGGTTGCGGAGCGGAGTAAAAGCGGTGCGGTTGTCGGCGAGATGGGCAGGAAGTGGCGGGAATTTTCAGCTGAGTATGCACTCCCCGCCGGCAATGGCGGGCGGCTCATACACGCTCGCATCGCAGAAGTTTTATGCCTACGCCACACCGGTAGTGCAGGGAGGAAGAAGGAAATGTTTCTGCCATTGCTCTGGGAAGACACTAGTCGTGCCAGCGCTTGGGACGTTGCGGGTGAGGTACGAGCGCTAGCCTACTCCCTGCTCTTCCCGGATGAATATTCACTAGAGGAGGTTTCCAGAAGGGGTCATGGAATCTCCGGTACGCCTGTGCTCATCTTGCGTGCTAAAGAGGCTGGGGAGAAACTCCGCGCGCTCGTGCAGGAAGCGCGGGAGAATTGGGTGGGGAAATACGTCCTCCGCCAGATTACCCAGACATTCGCGACGCGCGGTCAACTTCCACCCTCAGCTAGCATACTAGAATCTTCCATCTGCCTCCTCTCAGGTAGCAAGTCGATCTCCACAACGCCTGCCCGCTGGACATGGGAGAAGATACAAGTACTCGCCATGGTACAAGCGGGGTGGTACTCCCTTTTACTACTAAGCGAAGTCTTGAAAGAAACCGGTAGTGAATTCGAAATCGTGGTACCGGGGGTGGAGGTGCTTGACAGGAGGTATTTTGTCGATGCAAACCCGGGGGTTGAGGATAAAGCTTTGGTTAAAGAGGTTTTGGAAGAGTACTTTTCGGCCGCGGAGCAAGAGGACCAGGACGAAGATAATGGGGAAATGACCGTGGATACTGGGAAGAGAGAGTCTGAAGAGCAGGATGAAGAGCAGGATGAAGACGGATGGAAGGAGGTTGGTGGTAAAGGGCAGCAGAAGAAAAAGAAGAAAAAGAAGAAGGTGAAGGAGGAAGCGGATGAGGTGGTAGTGGTCGGAGGGGGAAATATGTTTGCGGCGTTAGCGAAGTAGTCGTAGCATCATATACCGTATTAAGATATACCATCCATACATATCCAAGCGTGGTCAATGCAGGGCATGTGATAAGCCATGACTACCACCATAATACCACCCCTTCCAGGGATCCTTGGCGGTCTGGCCGTGGGTTAGGGTTCGTCCGGAAAGAAGCCAGATAGGAAAAAAAAGATAGTTCCAATCCTATGAATAAAACCCGAGAATTTTTTGCTTCGAAAGGGGGAGAGGGAAAATACCCTCCTATTCATACTCCCTGAATCCTAATGATCCTTACCTCTCTCTAGCCTCCTAATCATGTACAAAAAGGTATGATACACTATTGCGCACGCATTATAAACTCAAAACTCTGGGGAGAACGTTACGAATGGTGCAATGCAACCGGTTTGCCGAACTATAGCAATATTCTTGGCGATTTCGGCCTCTCCCGGACTGGTTCACTGCAAACTTGTTCATCCATACAAAGGTACAAAAATCCCGCCACATCAAAGTGGTGCAAACTGGCTTGGCCTGTGTCTCAGTTTGGCCTATACTGGCTTCACCGTACTGCATACACCAAAAAAAAACTGAACCAGTTCACGCACTGCACCATTCGCAACACTGCACACAGCTGTGGGATCCGGATTATCTACAGCAGACTTTTTGACAAGTGAGAGTAGGATATGGTTACTCACCAAACCACCTTACCAACTGCAATACGGTAGGTTTATAAACTTTACCAATCAACAACATGCACGGAATTTCATTCTTTTTTGGTGATTATGTGAGTCGAGTGATCCTTATGATCCAAGCCATCCCCCCAATACAATCCCAAACAAGGCACAAATCATGTGGTGAGCCAAGGAGCACGTTAACCACTGGGCCCGAGAATTTAAGTGATGAGGGATAGTTGGGTTAGTGGGGCATGGGGAGGTCGTGTAACAGGGTTAGTGTAATATGGTAATACCGTTTGGGCATTGCATTTGGCGGGACACACGGATACAGGTACTGTACCGGTGTGGAAGGTTTCTTTTCTCTACGCTTCCGGGGGGATGGTGTGGCGACCACGCTGAAACCTGTTTGTTTCCTTGGGTTTATTGGACTTCGTATCTCGGGGAATAATGGTATAGGAATTTGTCGTGATTGTCCAGTGGCTAATGCGTTCAGTAACAGTGAGGAAAAGGAGATTGAACAGAACCGGGTTGAGATGAAAATATTTGCTTGCCCAACCTGTAGTTGTCGAGGGGTGGTTGTTGTTGTCTAACTGAAAGGAAACATCTATGACTATATCTAGTAAAATAACTAGTGCCAAGAATTTCCCAAATAGGAAATATAAGAGGGTACGAAACGTCACAAAGTAACCCACAAACAGGGCCTAATCTAACCCTCCTCCACACCGGTACGGCATTAAGGTGGGAGTAACATAATACAAGTACCGGCACTAAACGCGGATGGTAGGCAGCGACTGCACCACTGTTTTTAAGTAACCAATGAACCCCCCCCCCAAAAAAAAAAAAAAAACTATTATTTATGCTGCACCTCCGGGGACATTGTTAAATCACACATCCATAATGGATAATGGTCCTATTTGATAGGCGACCGGAACTACTATCAATCCTATTCCCTTTGCGCATTTCCGGGATTGAGACTCACGTCACAATTTGGATCCTTGATCCCAGTGAAGCCACCCGCTTTTGCATAACTTTGATTCATTTCCCTATCCGTGAAAACCCCATAGCCAATCTCATTAAATATCAATTATTCACAATAGCCGGTAGTAATTCATCATAACCTTCATCATCGCCCTCACTGTCATCGTCAAAATTAGGAAGAAAAAAAAAAAAAAAAAAAAAAAAAAGTGCCCAGAATACCACCACGACCATCACCCAGAAGTTGGTTAATCACGCATCCTAGTAGAAGTACAAACAATCTCCGTGATATAGAGCCCAACAGGCACACATCCAGCATCATGCGCACCATCCCAGAAAATCTTCCAAGACCCATCACCCTGATCACAAGCCTGCCATTCCATCCTCCCCTTATACGCCAACTGGTCACCCATTTTCTCAAAGCCCTTGGTCGACGCGCCCTCGGGTACAAATGCGCTATGCGGGGTAGTGAAGCCCGCGGCGCGACTCTCGTCCGGGAAGATCCAAAAGTCGGTCCATCCCGTCGGGGTCGAGTGGAAAGAGGTGAAGCTCAATCCGTCTCCGTCACCACCGCTCGAGAATTGCAACTTCTGGCTTCCGGAGTTGTACTTGCTGTTTCCGATCCAGCATTCGCCGTCGAGCCAGTGGAGTTCCGGCCAGAGTATGCCTTCCAGGCCCTGGGTACTGGCTTCAAGGGTGAATTTGCTCGGGAGCCGGTCGCGCTTCACCAGGACGGCGGCGGCGGCGGCGATGGAGAGGAGGGGGAGGAAAGTGAGGGAGAGCTTCATATTTTTTAAAGGTGTTTTAGAGGGGTTTTTATGATATTAAGAACGAGTGTACTTGGTTGGCGAGGATGAAGCTAGGGGAACTAAGGGGAAGAGCGAGAACAAAATTGAAGGCGGATGGGAGGGGGGATTATATAGGGATTATACCTTTCCCTGACATTGGATACGCGCTAACTTGTGGCACAAACGTATCATACACCAATCGAATCAGACCACAACCGCACATTCCCGAGCAATGTGTACCTGAGCGTGCTTCGACCTGCAAGTGAGTACACAAATTGCACTCTAAAAATTCATAGAGCAGAGGCACTTTCGCTCGCCCTCATCCGGTTGCATCCATTGAACCACTACTGGCAATTTAGTTTTCCCTCGTGTGACCATTGGGCCCCATGAGAACCAGTTCCTATAGAGTCGCAGATAATTAAAGCATGGGCGGGGACAACGAACAAGCCATACAAAATCAGCATTCGCCAAGACATTTTGTATGGTTTGTTAATTGAACCCCCATGTTCGTTGTCCCCGCCCACGCTCTACCCTCAATGATTCGAGCTTTGAGCTGCGTCATTATTGATAATTGGCAGGGATGGCTAATATCTCGTTCCGCGAGTTGCCGGCGGGGCATGCAGGTCATGAATGGTCACTCGAAAGACTGCCATTGGTCGAGGCAAAGAGGGGGTTGACCGCTTTTCGGTCATGTTACAAGATGGATAACTTGGGGTGGGGTACTCACGGGAGCAGAGTCTGTGGTATCCTGACTTGAAAAATTATTGAGGAACGTGAGAAATTTTGGACAAGATGGCAATTCGTGCCTCTCGGGGCGTACGAGTAACTCAAGCCATTTTTTGTGGAACTGCCTATGGACCAGTGGTGGCCGGAGTTTTTGTTCGCCTTGCCTTTTGAGGTAAAGTTTACCTCAAGTGGCATATCATTTTCTTTTTTATCAATTCCGTCAGTTACCGCTCCAGTCTTTAATTCAAAAAAGAAAAAGAAAAAAAATGTAAAAAATGTAAAAACCGTCAAGTCAGAATGTACCGGTAATACATCCACTCTATTATTTTTCTTTTTGATCTCTGTAGCGGTGAAAATACCGAGTACCTCAATAGTACTAGGGTACCAGGGTTAGTCCGTGAACGCTTCCAATAACTGGCCGTGGCTCGTATGCAGCTAAGCCTTTAACTTGCAAAAGAGAAGAAATTCCGTGAACGCTTGGCGATTTTTTATTTGCTGAGAGGGTTGTCTATGACAACTTGACCAATACAACAGTGTTCACGGACTAACCCTAGTATCCGAGTACATCCGGAAAAAAATACGAGTTTCTGGTATTTTTAGTATCAGGCTGATTGGGCACTCCAAGAAGAGCCTATCATGTTGTGACGTCAAAAGTAAACCCCTGGGAAGGTTCCTTCCATGGAGTTCCTAGTACCGGTAGTCGATAAACCCACAATGATAGCTAGTACGGTAGGTTGCTGAGCTCCCGGGCGTGTCGGGAGTGGCACTTGCAGAAATAGCTTGGCTGCTCCACGGGATGCTACGGCTATCAGAATATGGCTTCAACTACCGTATGATCCGCACTCTTAGTAAGCGACATTCATCAAAACGTGGGAACATTCGGCAATGTCACAAGGGTAGTGGATGATTCATCCAAAGGGAAGATCACCGTAGCCCGCCTGCACTCAACTAACTGGAATGAATTAATTACAATTAGCTAAACTATAAATGTTCGTTTAGGTAGTCAAGCTTTTCCGACTTTGCAGCGGATGTATCCAGTCACCCTAAGTGCCAAGAAACAGGGGATTTGAAGCTGGATGGAATACTTATTTTGCAGTGGATGAGCCCCAAAAAAACTAGTGTTGTTGAGCTTCTCAGTTTCCCAAACGAATATATGACTTGATATGCCAACACTCTATTCTGTCACACTTGATTCCAAATCCTTTAATTTGGATAGATTAAACACCTCTGCTCCTCTAGTTTCAATATTAGAAAAGGTAATCTAAAGAATTGATTTTAAAAAATTATATCGTGGATAGGAGTTGTTGAGGCCAAATTTGGCGAAACTGCTGTTGTTGTGGAGTCAAATCGTTTACATTGATGTTGTGGGACTTGGCATGTGTATGCTAAGATACTGTAGCCAAAAAGTCTCTGGATGCCTCGGCCGCAAAGTTTCTCACAGATGTCTTGGATGGGGCAGTCGTCAATTTTGGTGTATGATACCTCCAGATAGAGATGGTGATAGGAAGGTGTTGCCAACAGGACAATGTTGCGCGTGGTAAACTTGGTTGTGGTTACTAAGGGTAAGTCTCGCTTACTTAATAATACACTCGGTTTATCGTTTATCTACAGGCCCCCCATTGTCCAGTAGGCGACATTGCCCTATCATACTCTGGTAAACTTTAGCAAATACCAAATAGTTGCAAGATGTAGCTGAGAACTTCGAAAATTAACAAGTGATTAGAGGTGCTATTCCCATCAGTGTTGATAGTGCCGAATTTCCCTGCATGCACTAAGATTTCAGTTACCGTATTAGTACATATCATTCTTAGCCAGACACCAGAAGTGGCAGTGTTGCATTGCTGTGTCTGCGTGGCGGAATATAACGTCTTTACACCCCGGACGAGATTGGACCCATCGCGAGATTCCTGACTAATGAGTCGCTGATCACTCTGAGAGAATTGCCTTTAGAGGAAAAAATCTCGCGAGGGGTGTAAGGATGTTAGTGGCCGCCAAAATTCAGTGGGATGCAGGGAAATTCGGTACTGCACTATCAACACTGCAGGGGACAAACCAAAAGTGGCGGATATCCCATTTAAGGAACGAATCAAATACGATACTACGATTTGTATTTAAAGGGTCTGAAAGAGCCTAGAATGATACTGTAGGTCGAAAGTTTGCTTGAGTATATCGCTATCTCAAACAAACCTTCAATTGTATTCGCAAACCTAACCCTCGGGTAAGAGCAACATGCCAAGGTATGATAGCAATTGCGGATGGCTACGATCTCGACTACCGTACTGCTCAGGTATCTGCACATGCGTATACCCTGGGTTATAAGGAATTGTGATTGGATATTGTTCGTAATGAAGTGCGCGTAAGGATATCTCCAGACTATCGGATCGTATATAAAAGAGAGAACTCCCCCGTTCGCCGCCCGTCCACCAACCATATCTTTCATCCCTTGCTTTTATCTTTCCTATTCTCTCAGCTTCCATGTCCTTAACTCTGGATGCCTACATTCCCATCTGCTGAAACGGCTAGCCTTTAAAGTACTCACGAAATATCACTCAATCGGTCAATGAAGTTTACCCATCCGTGTTGTTCTAATTCCGGAACCGAAGAAATTTCTTATGGTATCATACTCAAGCACCGTACTGTAGCCGGGAACCCATTTCATATGTCAGATTGTTCAGGCTTGGTAGAGCGCAGCATCCACATGAACCAATTATGTGAGGTTATCTGAGACATTATCTTGCTTCTAGCGGCTATACCAGTCCGAGTATCATACCTACCATTGCCTGCAGTTACCAGTTGTTGACGGGAGTCAGAACCTCTCAAAAGACACCTGTCGGGCCCGGCGTTCGTCCTGGGCACATCTCAGGACAGATGACGCCACTGCCGTCCGTCCCGGGCACCGTCTTCAATGATACTACCCACCCCGTCTTTAGGTGAGGAGGGACAGACTAGACTATTAACACTGACTTAGTAAGTTGAACTCTCCCAATACAGGACTTTGTAAGACTCTACTTGTCAAAGAGCAACAATGTACACAAAAGCCTCTTCCAAAACAGAAAGTAACCGACCGTAAAACAAAATTACATAGGATCAAACGACGACATCTTTCATCGCAATTCCTCCTGTGGTCAGTGCAAACACCATACAATCTACTATAACCGAATTCTCTGACATCCACTTCTCTTTTTGATCCCTCATCGTATCAAACAACACTGTAAACTTGTTGGTCTTCACGAACTCACTCCCATCATAACTAAGCATTCGCCAATCCTCTCCTATTGTAACAAAACCGTAGATAACACCTCCAGCATTGTTATCTCTCGCATCTTTCATCGCGAGCAAAATCTGCGTCATCGCCTGCCCCATAGATGATCGCTTTGCCTCGATGATCAGTACAGATTTATGCTCAGCGATGGCAACCCGATCCACCACAAGAAATTCCTCCATTCCCCCCGTCAGACCATCTGAAGAGATGATCTCCTTCTCCCGCTTCAAACGTATATTACGTCTAATATTTCGTACAGCATCAATTATTGGACCAATGGTGTAAAGGACCAAGTCACTAATATTGGCTTCCTTGTAATCCGAACTCTCCTCTGTAGGATATCCCTCAATATTAAGATATTGCAAGATATGCCCATAAACAGCTTCTTTGATAATGCCCATCCGGTTCTTGTCAATACCAGTCTCTTCGAGGGTAGGCTGTGCAATCATTGATTTCATAGGTACAGCCCTGATTTCGTCGATTTGAAGAGATAATCTCTTCTCGGTTTCTTCAATTGTCATCTTTGAGTAGGAAGTAGCCCATTTGAGCTTTCTCTTCTTATTGTTGGTATCATCGCACATCGTGTTGAACCCTGTTCACAGTGATCCCAAGCGGCCAGTCCGACCCATGGTCCGGCCTGCAGGTCGGCAGTCCGGCCATGATTCTGAAGAGCCTGGGTCAGTCCGGCTTAAATTATTTCCGGCCGCCAAAGCCTGGCGGCGCCCAGGCGACCGCCAGGCCGAGTGGTTTGGCAACCCAAGCCGAAGCTGCCAGATGCCCAGGTAAAACCCGCAGATGCCCAGGCTAAGCTTTTCGCATACCACTTATTTTTAACTCGACTGCATAACCCACAGATACCCAGGCCATCCATGGATATCCAGCGTATATGGAATCACAATGTATCAGCCACATACAAAGCCTGCAGGCGACCCAGGCCGGGCCAGGCTTTAGTTTTGAAAAGCCGCTTTCCCACAGTCCGGCCCGGCCATCCCGGAAAAAGCCTGGGTCAGTCCGGCCGCACCCAAGGCCGGACGGACTGGCCGCTTGGGATCACTGCCATGTTCACCGATCCATAAATACTTGACTTGTCTTTCGATACTGAAAGAAGCAGAAAAACTCACCTCTAGATTTGACTGATACACTTTGTCGGTTGTTGACTTGGGGGCCTTTCGTCCTGCAAGTTGTCGTGACTAGGATGGCCAAAACTATTCTAGAGTGGGGGTATTCGCAATACTCGGATGCGCCAGTTGATTGGGTGCTGAGAATGATAGTATAGCGAAAACTACCACACTCCTCGATGCATTTGAGGCATCACCCGGGCAGAGTGTGTTGGGATCGACTTATGGTGGAATTTCCGATCAATGATGTGAGGGTCTCGAGGGATGAGGATAGGATGTTTATTGAATGATGACGGGGTGTTTATGGTTGTTATAATTTATCAGAGCATACACGAGTACACAGTGTGGGCTAGGGCAATTTGATAGGGTAGTTTTGGCAGTCGCATGGTGTTTTTTTCGCCGACTGTGAACCACACACTGGTAGATAGCTTGGCGCACAGAATGTTCTGCATAAAAGGCGCTTTCGCGTTTCCATAGTTGGGGGGGGCACACCTTGCTTTCAACGATCATTCCGATCACCACTTCACCTCTATTGGGCTTAACTTTATCCTTGATTTGATCCTTCCATATCGACTACGTTACACCGTATCTATCCGGGGTCAATTCTGTCCTCACAATCGTTCGGTATAGCAAGCGGGTCACAAGCGCATTTCTTCCTCACAAGCGTGCCCAGTCAAACCACCATCCAACTAAGGGAAAGCCATCGCGCACTCCCACACCGGTACAATTATTATCACGATAAAATCGACTACCATTTAATATGCCCACCTCCACCAGCTATGATTGCTCACAGCCGATCAGGGAGACTATCTATAAGAGAACTGAGAACAGATTGATCGATTGCCTCCCATTCCTCCTGCATGGCCTCCCATAATTTCTCCTCATTATTTTTTGGTCTCCTTTCTATCACCATAATAACCGTACCAAGGTTCCCACCACTTCGAACGCCGCTAAGCAACCTTCGAAGCAGGTGGCACTCCGAGGGAGTGCCTCACAGTTCAACGATAGTAACAGTTCAACGATAGATTTATTCCATGCAACACAAAATTAAAAATATTATATGCGACAAGAAAGGTTTGCAATATGACCCCCAATTTCACTACTAAAACGCTTCTGCAACCTTCACCTCTTAATCCTATCCCTCACAACCATTTTCACCTCTTTGGATATTTCCTTCCACAGCTTTTCAACCTTCCTATCGTCTATTCTTTGAACATTGTCCAGCACACGTTGTGCCTTTAGAACCTCCTTCTCCGTACTTTCCTGCTCTTTCTGAAGTACCATTACTCTTGCTTCATGAGCATACAAGACTCCACCCTTCTGGATCAACTTTCAGGTCCACTTTTGTCATGCAGCTCATGCAAGTTCAGCTGCTTTCATATTCTGTAAATCTTCAAGTGCAAGTGCTCCACTTTGTGCCTGTGCTAAGCTTCCCTTCAGGTATCGATGAAGATTTAATGTTGATGTAGGCAATTGATCTCAAGCATCATGTTGTACTAACTCTTTATGTTGTTTGAGTAAATGTATGGTTTTAGGTGTTGATTGTGTACTTTTGAGTTGTAGAGGAGATGTATAGGGTAGTGTTTCAGCATTGTGAATGTCCAGTAATTTGTCAAGAATGATAGCTGGGTTAAAGAGAATGAGGCCTGTTTTCCTAAAAGTAGATAGGATTGTTATTAGCTTAAACATTTGCGAATAAATAGATTTAATTGCTGTAAAAAATTCAACCTTGTTAAACTCTGAGTATCCTGTTTGAGTTGCTGAATCAAGGGCTTCTGCATGATAATGCTTGTATGGTTGGAAGACTACTACATCTAAGGTTTACAAAAGATGTGTGCAATGTGGTGGTAGGCAGAGAAGAATAATCTTGTTGTTGTCACAGAATGTGATGAATTCTCAAGTGCAGTGTGAATTGTATCCATCTAAGTAGAAAACCTTTCAAAGTGGTGAATCCAGTCTAATGCCAACTTGTCATTAGAGTATCCATTATCTGAAACTCTAACGAGGAAGTTATCTGGAACATTGGTCTTTGTATACCAGTCCTCCATATGCAGTATTGCAGGAAGGATAAGCATAGGTAGAAGTACAGTACCATTGCCACTCACGCACTCTATGGCAGTAACCAATTCCTGTATGCTTGAACTTGCCAGATAGAGTAGATGTTTCTGCTCTCTTGAAACTACCCATTGGTCTCTCCTAATCCTTATTTAGAAACCCATCTCATTGAAGTTATAGGTATCTGTATCCTGAATACCTTTTTCTTGCTTTATCTTTTGATATTTTCGAAACCATTCTTGGAGAGTATCAGGATGATGAGATCGTTTCCATTCAACATCAAGGGTTTTCTGCTTCCAGACATGGTATTCAGGGTACCTTTAGAGAAAACGATGAGTTCATATAGTAATCATGATAGGGGAAGGTACTGACAAGTCGATATGCGACAAGGCAAGAATCAAGTTTGCATAGGAACTGATATGTTGATATTGTGCAGGGATCCCAATCTCATCTAGTTTATTCAGGTACTGGCAGAGAGCTAGTTCCTGATCTCCTGAGAGTTTACGATTGAGTAACTGTCTTTATTATCGAGATTGACATCCATTCTATCGTCCTCAGAGCCATTGTTCTTGTAGCTCAAATTCTCAAGCAAGTGCAGCGATATTTGGTTTATTTTCACTACCGATTTTAGCAATTGCTTCCTGGATTTGGACCTCTTCATTGAGATATTTTTTGTTTGGCATGAATGTACTGTGATTGGATTAAGTTTGGAAAGAGGAGATAGGTAAGAGTGTATTATTGATTCTATCATTGAACTGTTACTATCATTGAACTGTTTGGCACTCCCTTGGAGTGCCACCTACTTCAAAGGTTGCCTAGCAGCGTTCAATGTGGTGGGGACCTTGGCACGGTTAATGATTACTTTAGTACCTCTAGTCAAGATTACATCCACTCTCGCCAAGAAATCGCCACACTATGAGGGGGGTACGAGAACTTTCTTAACAGGGCTGTATATCCTACAAACAATATCTCATCGGACAACGACAACGTATACAGTGTTACAGTTACACCCCCCCTTCCTTTTTTAATTTACTGTTGCAATGGTGTACCCGTAATTCTCTGACGTTTGTAGGCACAACTGATATTGCATATGGGCAGAAAATGGGCCAGAGCTTCAAGATTTTGGTGGTATGCAATAGCAGTGGTGTCCACAAACGTCAAAGAATTACGGGTAAGGTACTCGTATGTCTCAGCCAAGATTTGGCACCCCATTTGTCCTAGTGGGTGGTGCAAGTTCTTTTCCACTGAAGAGGTATAGTTTGTTAATAGTGTGTAACTAGTATTAGGCTCTAACTATTTGGAGAATGATATGTGTATGACAGTTCACTACTCCAAGGAGTACAAGAAGCACAACCCAATTATGCATTATGCATTAAAGTTATTGTCTCCTCCCCATGCACGAACTTGCAAGAGATTAAGATGAAAATTCATACAAAAGCAATCAACTAACTCTTGAGGCATTTGATCCCACTCATATTTAAGTATATTTACCACCTCATCTCTTATCCTTTCACTGGTACCAGTAAAGCCATACTCCATCATCCTATCCTTTAGATAATTCCAACAAGGTTCGATCTCATTTAAGTCTGGTGAGTTGGGAGGCCACTTTGGAATTCGATGTATGCCTCAAGCAGTAGCTTCCTCCTGATCCATCTTTACTGCCAGAGTGTGATTGTGTTACAATCCTCTCTTTCTCGGGTATACTTGCAGTAGGCAACCTTTCTTATCTTCCTTGATCGTTGATCTGTTTCCTTCCTCTCGCTTACCTTTTCGGTCTTCGTAGTACAAGTCCTTGACTTCTACGATTCCTTGATTCTCCTAACCACGACGTTTGAATGTTTGAACGGATTTCTGGTTTGATAGAAAAACTTTTTATATTGAAAAGTATTTAGATGGTTGCGTGAGGAACTAACTACTCTCGCCTACAGGCCTCCTTATATAGTCGTTCCTCCCCCAACCCTAACCTTTGATGACTCATCCCTGTGAGTTATCCATATGCGTGATTCAAATGAGTCATCGTGTGAAATCCATCAGCTGACTCCTATGAGTCGTCCTTGCTAACTAATAAAACCAATCAAAAACCAACAAACTAATCATGTGCGCAAATCGCGTCACATGTATAAAACCTGTGACTCATAATCTGAGTCACGTGTGAAAACATAATATCATATGATCACTATTGCGAGTCATAGAAAATCAAACAACCAATAAAAACCTATTAATGACTTGCTAGCACAAGTCATGTGAAATACTCGTCCCTTCTGACTCATAAGTATGAGTCAGGTGAAATCTGCCTTGCCCGTCTGCCTTGCTTAGTCACAATCTGTGACATTAGCTCCCGTCCTTCCTGAGCATCGGTCCCTCGATGCTACCTTCCTATCCTCCCAACCTCCACAATTTTGCTCCTATCTCCCGAGCCTCTTGTTTCCACTGCTGCCGACCTTCTTCCAATCTCTGGCATCGTCGTTGCAGTGATTCCATTGTGTTGCCAGCGTTTCGAAGCGCTCGTTTCTGGTCTTCGATCGTCTTTTGCTGGCCTTCGCTTATTCCTTCCCTGTTTGCCAACAGTCTCCAGAGCTCGTTTATCTACCAGTGTAGGGCTTCGACGTCCGGTTCTGTTTTTTCGCTCCCTTCTCTCCCTAACCGTGTCCTCACGGTTTTCCTCTTTTTTCTTTGCTGCTCATCTGTTGTCGACAATGGCAGCCTTTCTCCTGTTATCCTTGGGTTGTATCCCGCATCCACCTTTTTCCATCGGTGTTCCCTACACCGATCATTGTAGCAATGTTCCCAACCCACTACCTCCCTGTGGGCTCTTCTTTTTCTTGGCTCCCTCGGGAACCAGTTTCCTCCTTCCTTATCTCCTAGGTGTACTGGACAGCTATCATCGTAACAGCCAGTCCAGGACAGCGCGTTGTACACTAACTTCTCCACGTATTCCTTCTGTTCGTCCGTCATGTCTTTTCCTACTGGTCCCGAATATTTGAGACTGGTGGGGGTAGTGTCTCTGGGGACATAACCCAAGTTATCCTATGACTCAGTTTGTCGTAGGGATGCGGAGTGCGATCGTTTTATCGTGACGTGTACCCACTCTTGGTTTATGGGGGTACTTGGAGTGGAAACGGCGGGTTGCGAGTTTGGAATTTTTGAAGTTTTTGGCGGGGTACCAAGTTTTATCGTGTTCGGAGGAATATCCTGTCCACTTTGCTCGGTATTGCAGATTTCCGTAATTTAGCCTAGAGTCTATTACTTCCTCTAGTTCGTATTCGTTTTCACCGTCTATTTCTATAGGCGGTGGGGGGTCTTGTTTTTGAGAGGGAAATTGATTGTCTTGGTAGGGTTCGAGTAGTGTGATGTGGAATGTGTTGTGTATTCTCATTGATGGTGGAAGAGCCAGTTTGTATGCACTCTGGCCGACTTTTACCACTATTTCGAATGGTCTGATTTTCTTGTAATCTAGTTTCTTAGATGGTCTCGTGGGCTTGATATTTCGTGGCAACAACCATACCATGTCTCCTGATTTCAAATTGGGATCTGGTTTTCTGTGTTGATCGTAAATATCTTTTTGTCGCAATTGTGCTGCGATTATTTCCTGATGTAGTGACTCGTGGAGTTGACTCATTCCTTCCTTTCCCATCATTCTTGCTTTCATCAGATGTCCGATCATTTCATGTTCTGGATGGATTCCATAGTTTGCGTAAAACGGTGATGTTCCTATGGTCTCCTGATGTCCGTTGTTGTAGGCGAATTCCGGTAGCGGCAGGAGTTCGCACCAATCGCTTTGCTGATAATTAATATATGCTTGCAGATACTGTTCTAGTATCCCATTGGTCCTTTCTGTCTGTCCATCTGTCTGGGGGTGGAATGCTGTACTGAGTCTTCTTTCGATTCCTAATTTGCTTGTGATTTCCTTCCATAAGTCTGAAGTGAACAGGGATCCTCTATCAGTGATGATATCTTTTGGTAATCCGTGAAGTCTAGCCACTTCTTTAAGGAATAGGGTTGCAAATTGCCATGTGTCTAGATCTTTCTTGCAGGGGATGAAATGACTCATTTTTGTGAGGCGGTCGATGACAACCAATATCATGTCATAACCTTCTGATTTTGGTAGATCAGTGATGAAATCCATGGCGATCGATTTCCATGGTCGGTCGGGTGCTTCGTTCGGTTGCAGTAGTCCATAGGGCGCATGTCGTATCACTTTTGTTCGTTGACATGTGTCACAGTTTTTTATGTACTGCTTAATTGTTTCCCTCATCTTTGGCCAGTAGTATTTTCATTAGATTAGGTCGGTTGTCTTGGCTGTCCCCCCATGCCCTGCTAGGGGAACATCGTGGTGTCTCTGAATAATTGTTGTCCTTAAGTTTTCTTTTTCTGGGATCCATATCTTTCCTTGATACCATAGGTAGTCGTCCTTCCATTGGCATAGGCCCAGGGCTACTCCCTTCAGTTCCTTTTGTCCTGTTGCCAATGCCTTTCGGATTTCCTGAATCCGTGGATCTTGTTGTACCGCTTGTGGTACTTCTTCTTCATTTTGGTCGTAGATCTCCACCAGTTCCATTTCTTCTAGGAAGTATTTTTCCTTCGGTAATAAGGTTCTCTGCTTGTATGTGATCCTCGGATCTCCTTCCTGTGGTAGGTCTCCTTCCCTTCTGGTTAGAGCGTCTGGTTTTCCTCCTTCCTTCCCTGGTCTGTATTGTATCTTGAAGTCAAACTGACTCAGGTATTCCTCCCACCGAATTTGTCGTTCGTTTAGCTCATTTGTGGTCATGAAGGGTACCAGGTTCTTGTGGTCCATTATGACCTTTACCTGGTGTTGGCATCCTTTTACGTAGCTCCTCCATTCCTTCAGTGCTTGAACTATTGCCAGTAGTTCTTTGTCGTGAATGTCATAGTTGCATTGTGCCTTATTCATTGTTTTTGAGCAGTAAGCCACTGGGTTCCATTTCCCGTCTGCTCCTTGCTGAGATAGGATGCCTGCACAAACGTATTTGGAAGCATCAGTCTCTATCATCGTGGGTTTCGTTGGATCGTAGTGTGCTAATACTGGGGATGTGGTGAGTTTTTTCTTTAGCTCCTCAAAGTCTCTCTGCTCCGTTTCTCCCCATTCCCACTTGTTCTTTTTCTCGGTTAACCTGTAGAGAGGTTTTGCTGTGCGACTGAATCCTTCAATGAACCTTCGATAGAAGTTGCAGAATCCTAGAAAACATTGTACTTCTTTGACTTTTTGTGGAGGTTTCCAGTCCCATACCGCGCTGGTCTTAATTGGGTCTGTTTGGATTCCTTCTCGGTTGATGATGAATCCTAAGTATTCTGTTTCCTTTTTATGGAATTCGCACTTCGATGGTTTGACTTTCATTCCGGATTCTTTTATGTCAGCCAATATATTGCTAATGTCCCTTTTGTGCTGCTCGAGGTTGTCCGAATATACCAGGACATCGTCCAGGTATACTATGCAGCATTCGTCAATATATCTCCATAAGGTGTTGTTGATCCATCGTTGAAAAGCCGCCAGGGCATTGGTTAGCCCAAATGGCATTACCAAGTATTCGTACGTTCCTAGTTTGCTAGCAAAGGTTGTCTTGCTTTCGTCTCCTTCTTGGATTCTTATGTTGTGATATGCATCTTTTATATCTAATTTGGTGAAGTACTTTGCCGTGCTTAGCCTGTCCAAAGCTTCCCCTATCAAGGGTAAGGGGTATCTATCCTTTTTCGTGATTTCATTGAGTCCCCTATAGTCCACGCATAATCAGAGGCTTCTGTCCTTCTTTTTGATGAATAGTATTGGTGAGGCCTGGTCTGTCCACACTTGTCGGATCCAACCTCGTTCTCAGTTTTGCTGGATGTAATTTTTTAACTCGTTTAGTTCGTGGGCTCCCAGTTTGTATATTTTCTTCTTCAGGACCCTTTTTCCTTCTTCTAGGGTTATCCCCAGGTCTATTCCTTCACGATGTGGGGGCAGGCCTTTCTTCTCTTCTTGTTCGAATACATCCAGCAGATGATGGTATTCCTTTGGGATTGTCTCCTCTATTCTTCTTTTGTCCTCTTTTTTTCGGTGCTGTATTGCCAATTCTGTGCTGATGTTGATAGCCTCCACTCTAATCGTTTCTTCTTCTTTTCTCCATCGGACTATCCCTGTGGATTCTCCTCTTCTGTAGAAACGTCCGAACGCTTTGGCCGATATTTCGTGGATCTCCATTCCTTTGGATTGTTTCCTTTCTTCTGGTTGGTTCCCTTGTTCTTCGGGTTGTTGGATATCGGTAGGGTCTGAGCTTCCAAATCCCTTGTCCCCCCTCTGAGTGTCTCTCAACTCCGTTACTTCTAGCAAGTCTTCAGTGTTGATTTTCTCCACTAGGAGTTGTGCAATTCAGTCTCCCTTTTTTATCTGGTATTCTTCATTACCCAGATTGATCATAACTACCTTCACTTCTCCTGTGTAATCTTCATCGATTACTCCTGCGTTTGTTATAAGTCGATGTTTGACCGCTAGACTGCTTCGAGGTGCTATGCGTCCATAGGTTTGGGGAGGTAGCCCTAGTGCTATTCCCGTTCGTACTATTTCTTGCCCATTGGCCGTTATCTTGACGTCTTCGCTTGCATACAGGTCATGTCCTGCAGCCTTTTCGGAGCCCTTGGTGGGCATTCTTGCGTCTGTTGTCAGCCTTCTGACCTTGACCCTTTGGTCTTCCTTGATCTGGATCTCTGAAAGTCTTGTGATCAGGTTCTCTTCCTGAGCCTCTGCTTCTGGTACTGAGTAAACCACCGGCGAACTGTTGAGACACCATGTCGTACATCGTTCGCTATTGAATGTGATCTTTCTTTCGTTCCAGTCGATCGTGGGATTGTGTTCTCTCAGCCATGGCATTCTAAGGATAATTTCGTGGTTTTGTAGGTCTGCTACCTGAAAGGTCCCCCCTTCCCGGTGGCTTCCTATATTCATTGATACCTCTGCCGTGTGGGTCATGGGCCCCATTTGGCTTGGTTTTCCATCCGCCAAGTAAATTTCTCTCGCCTTCTTGGCTTCCTTTATTGTTATTCCATGTTTTTTGCAGACTTCTTTATCAATAAAGTCTTCCGTTGCTCCCAAATCGATCATTGCGTTAATCACAACTGTGTTTTTTCCTTCTCATAATTGCACTTTTACCATAACGTGGTCGTTTTCTTGTTCCAGGGATTCCGTGTGTTGGAGTGCTGTATAGTAATTGGATAAAATGATGGGTTTTCGTTCTGGTCTGTCCTTCAGTCCATCACTTACTGGGGACAGTCCTCGTTTCCCGCCGGCCCTTCCTCTCCTTCTACCTCCATTTCCTTAATCATGGGTCGACTCCTTCTCATCTTGTGGTCCATCGGTTTCCATTCTTTTTTTACCGTCATATAATCCTTATTGTCTCTTGGGCTTCTGCACTCCCTGGCCAAGTGTCCTGGCTTAGCGCATGCTAAGCATAGGTTATTGTTCCTTCTCCGAACAAACTCATTTTTGGACAGGTTGAGATTGGGCCTTCTCCGCGTCGTGTCTAGGTCCATGGGGTCCCCTCTTGGGGTCTCTTCCCGTCCTGTTCTAAATGTCCCGTTCGGGTTTCTGGATGTCTCCATTGTCCTCTGTCCCGTTGCTTGACCTCCCTGTAGGTGTTTGATCATGCTGATCCTGTTTTCTTTCTCAATAGCCCACCTGGCCATGTCTTCCACGTTATCAGCCGTGAAGTGGTCGGCGGCTCAAGCATCCTGCAGCGTTCTGTTGATTCCCTTCAGGAATTGTCTCCTCAGAGTTCCTTCATCTTCATTTGCCTCTGTTGCCATAAGTTGGAATTCATTCCAGTAATCCGTGACTGGTTCTCTTCCCTGTCTTAAGTGTTCCAGTTTTGTGCGTGCCGCATTTTCTGCGTCAATGTCTCCGAACTGGCCTTGGAGTGCTTCAACGAATTCTTCATATGTTGTCCAGGGTTCCGGTCTCCTTCCTTCTGTATAGGGGGTTACCCAGTTGGCCGCTCCTTCCCTTAACAAGGATTTGACATATGTAATCTTCCGCCTTGCTTCTGTTGTTCCCGTAGCGTCGAAATACACTCTGCATTGGGCCAAAAATGTTCGCAGCTTGCTTCGTACTCCGTTGAATGTAGGTGGCTTCTCTACCTTCATTCGATCTCCGTCTTCCCTTCTGCCATTTAGGCGATCGATAATCTCCGCAAATTGCTCCAGGCTAAACCCATGGATTTGTGATACTGGCGGGGGTTTACAGCCCCTCCTGCTGGGGGTCCTGCTGGGGGTACTGCTGCTTCTCCTCCCCCTGCTGGGGGTACGATGTCCATTGCATCGCTCATCGTTGTTGGGTACTGCTTATTAGACGCAACCAAATGTTACAATCCTCTCTTTCTCGGGTATACTTGCAGTAGGCAACCTTTCTTATCTTCCTTGATCGTTGATCTGTTTCCTTCCTCTCGCTTATCTTTTCGGTCTTCGTAGTACAAGTCCTTGACTTCTATGATTCCTTGATTCTCCTAACCATGACGTTTGAATGTTCGAACGGATTTCTGGTTTGATAGAAAAGCTTTTTATATTGAAAAGTATTTAGATGGTTGCGTGAGGAACTAACTACTCTCGCCTACAGGCCTCCTTATATAGTCGTTCCTCCCCCAACTCTAACCTTTGATGACTCATCCCTGTGAGTTATCCATACGCATGATTCAAATGAGTCATCGTGTGAAATCCATCAGCTGACTCCTATGAGTCGTCCTTGCTAACTAATAAAACCAATCAAAAACCAACAAACTAATCATGTGTGCAAATTGCGTCATATGTATAAAACCTGTGACTCATAATCTGAGTCACGTGTGAAAACATAATATCATGTGATCGCTGTTGCGGGTCATAGGAGATCAAACAACTAATAAAAACCTATTAATGACTTTCTAGCACAAGTCATGTGAAATACTCGTCCCTTCTGACTCATAAGTATGAGTCAGGTGAAATCTGCCTTGCCCGTCTGCCTTGCTTAGTCACAATCTGTGACAGATTGCCAGCATTATCCTCCACTACCCAACAGTGCTGGCCAGTTTCAGTCTGAATATGTTGAACAAATGGATAAAGATACTCTTGAAGAATTTCTTTTCGATATAAAAACCAATCCAGGCCACCACCAGTACTCCTACCTCTTATTTCTTCACCGAACTCCCAGTACAGGCATTGTGGGATACATTGTGGCTCACTAGGTCCTCAGTTTGCATTATACAATGCAATATTTCGGTTCAATGCCTCCAGATACTCGTATTCTTCTGTACCAGGAATTGTTGCTTTAAATCTGCGTTGGGTAATCCTCTGTGCTCTCACTTCATTCTCCCTTCTAAGCTCCTCATTATTTGTATTTTACTCTTCTGAGGTTTCTTTAATCCATACCCATAGTGGCCCCTTACAACCTAAGGTAATACTTCCTGAAACCATGATACTGAATCCAGATTTTATCTTATCTGGTACTGCACAAGCATAGGGATCTTCGCCTTTCTGTCTTGTGATATTTCGAAGTCTTCGTGGAGCTCCAACCTTGAGAATCATTTCATCACTAAAGACAAAAGATTCAATTGATTGAGTAAGTCCCCACTCAACTAATTCTAATCATGCTAATATGCAAGCAAGATCCAGGAGTGGTAATTACAAACCCGGCATAGTTTGTAATGGTTTCACAGGACATACAATTATATGTCATAAGTATTTTATTTGTTAAAGGTTTTGCACATGACTCGATTGAGTCATATGATATTATGTTTTGCACTATGACTCACATACAAGTCATAGGGTTTTATATGATTCACAATTGTGAGTCATAGTGGTTTATGTTTGAATTTAATTGGTATGTTGAGCGTT
>ML120396.1:325491-341150 GCA_003788595.2 Choiromyces venosus 120613-1
ATCAATAAAACACCTTTACGCTCTTTACTACAAAGGCCAACAATCATGAAGAAGAACAGAATCAATACTAGTTAGCACTATAAGGACTTAGTATTGACAACGGTCAATATCTAAGACATAGTGTAAGATAACAAGTATTGGGAATTCTCGAAGGAAAGAGAATACAACAAGAGATAGGTGAGTATTATCTCTAAGACAAAAACTAATGATAGGCTCGTTGCCTGTTGCGAGATATAAGAAAGGAGAGATCTTATAGCCGATCATAACATTTGGTTGCGTCCCCAAGCAACACCCAACGACAATATAGATTTCGAATACGAAGACCAATCCTTAGAACTCCCAGAGGTTGCACACGAACTTGAAAGAACAGCCTCGGAAAGAGGGAGAACACCAAGTCCAGTCACACCAGAAGAAGGATCACAGCATAATGAATCTTCAAGCGAAGAAGAAGAAAGAACAGAAAGAATGTCAGGCCAAGGACAAGCAGCGGGACAGGCCGCAAACCCGCCACCAGCAGGAGAAGAACCACTTGGACAACTAGCGCAGATACTACAAGCCATGAACGTTCCGAAACCGAAGGTTAAACCACCAAGCACTTACACAGGCAATAGAAAGGAACTCAGGAACTGGCTAGCGGAACTGCAAATCTACTTCCAAGCAGTAGGATGGGCAGAAGAACACAATGAAGAAAAAATCACCTATGTATCCAGCCTACTTAGGAAAGAGGCCAGTTCATGGCTCACACCCTATACGGAAGGAATAAGAACCAAACCCTGGAACAACTGGGAAGAATTCAAGGAAGCGATTAAAAACCAATTTGGGTAAATTGATCGAAGGGGAACAGCAAGGATACAACTCAAAAATATGATCCAAGGAACTCAAACTATGACGGAATACTGGAACAAGTTCAAACTGGCCCTAACAGAAGCAGAATTGGACGACACGACAGTAGGAGAATGGCTATATGCAGGAATGAACCCGAAATTGCAAGAAGAATTTGATCACTACAATCAAACAATCACAGCAGCAAACCAATTAGCAGTATAGGCTATGAACAAGGAAATTTGACTGGTGACACTCAGACATCTGTGCCAGACAAAGAAAGTCAAGACAGAGACATACGGTACCCCAAGAAACTAAGATAGCACTTTTAAAACAACACCCAAGGAAATCCTGCAAGGGGACCCTATGGACCTGGATGCCACAAACCGAAGGAGGTACCAAAGGCTACCTCAAGAAGAATGGAGGAAGCGCATGAAAGAAGGACTGTGCTATCAGTGTGGAAGGAAGTGACACATGGCAAAAGACTGTCGAGTCAAAAAGGCCAATATCAAGGGACCAAAGATCAGAGAACTAGAGGTGGAAAAAGAATAAGAAGAGACTTTAAACGACGAAAGTCGTCAGGAATAGGTGGTCCTGGGGACAACAGAACGAAACTCATCAAAAAAGGGAGGACATCCCCAGGAAAGGATGGGCCAGGGGACAACAAAATAAGTAACATCAAGATCGCATACCTCAACACTGCAATAACCAACAAGGAACTAAGAAACCTCGAATCGGACCATATTATGGTCAAAGTACAACTACACAACAAGCAACAACAAATATCAACAAATGCAATGATCGACTCAGGGGCAACTGAAGATTTTATAGATCATAACTTCGCTATAAGTCATCAATTACCCTTGACAAAAATCGAAAAACCAAGGGACATATACATGGTAGATGGAATGGTATCAGATGCCAGACCAATCACCCATGTCACAGAAATCCCTATGGACATCGGAAGCCACAAAGAGAAAGCAACTTTCCTAGTGGCAAACCTTGTCAAACATGAAATCATCCTTGGCATGACATGGTTAAAAGACCACAACCCAAGGATCGATTGGCGAAAAGAAGAAATCACCTTCGATAGCAACAGGTGTAAGGCAGTATGCCTTGATGCCTTCCCGACAGTATATGCAGTACCAGAAAAGGAAGCAATTCAGGAGAATCTAAAAAGTAAGATTCTAAGGATCAGCACTAAGGAAGGACCAAACTATGAAGTCATAGTTAAAAGGTTGAGAGAAGACGTGAAGATACCTATGAAAGGTTCGCGAAAGGCTCCAGGTAGTGACCTGTTCAGCATAGAAGAAGCAACAATCCCAGCAAGGGGACAAAAGCTCCTTGGAACAGGAATCTCGATGGGACTTCCGGAGAATACCTATGCCCGCATCGCACCCAGAAGTGGTTTGGCAAGCAAAAACAGCCTTACCATTAATTCTGGAGTCATAGATGCAGACTATACAGGAGAAATTTGGGTCCTATTGGTACACCTGTCAGAAGTGGATTATGAAGTCCACAAAGGAGATAAGATCACCCAGATAATTGTTGAAAAAATAGTTTCAACACCATTCAAGGAGGTACAACAACTTCAACCCACAGTAAGGGGCAACCAAGGATTCGGCAGCATGGATCACCAAGAGGAAGAACCATCTCAGAACAAGAAAAAGCTATCGATTGCTTTCATCTCAGCACAAGCATTCAGCAGGATGCACAAGAAAGGAGAAATCACTGGGATCCTAAAATGGGACGATGCAAAACTCACACTGGCGGCTACAACAATTAGCACTGAACTAGCCCTGCAAAAGAAAGGAAAGAGCGGAAAAGAAACCTTAAAACAAATAGTTCCTAAGGAGTATCACAACTTCTTAGACATATTTGAAGAA
This sequence comes from Choiromyces venosus 120613-1, assembly GCA_003788595.2. Taxonomy (NCBI): domain Eukaryota; kingdom Fungi; phylum Ascomycota; class Pezizomycetes; order Pezizales; family Tuberaceae; genus Choiromyces; species Choiromyces venosus. Next base: position 328,200 of record ML120396.1, read on the forward strand.
AAAGAAAGAACCAAGTTGCCACCACATAGGGCAGCAGACCACAAGATCGAAACAGAAGCACTGCCACCATTCATGAAACTCTACCCCTTAAGAGGGGAAGAACTCAAGGAACTCAGAGAATACCTAGAAAAGAACCTAGAAAGACGATGGATAAGACCTTCATCCTCATCAGCGGGAGCACCCATACTCTTCGTCAAGAAAAAAGATGGAGGATTAAGGCTTTGTGTGGACTACAGAGGCCTAAATGCAGTATCAAAAAAGGACCAATATCCATTACCATTGATAAGTGAAGCCTTGGACCAACTACAAATGGCGAAATATTTCACCAAACTCGATATCAAGGATGCCTATCAACATATAAGGATTGCCAAAGGAGACGAATGGAAAACAGCATTCTGAACAAGATACGGACTATATGAGTATATGGTCATGCCATTCTGATTAGCTAATGCACCGGCAACCTTCCAACGATGGGTCAATAATGCACTTAGCAAATATTTGGACGTCAACTGCATAGCTTACCTGGATGACCTATTGATATACTCGGATACTATAGAACAACATCGAAAGGACGTGGCCATGATACTAGCAAAACTCAAGGAAATTGTAGTACGCCTCAAACCTACAAAATGCAAATTCCACAAGAAAGAAACCGAATACCTAGGATTCATCATCAACTCTGAAGGAGTCCGAACGGACCCTACCAAAACAGATGCCATAAAAGTATGGACAACACCAGAAAAGGTCAAAGACATTCAAAGCTTTGTGGGATTCTGCAACTTCTATCGAAGATTTATAGAAGGATTCAGCAGAATAACGAAACCACTATACAACAGAACAAAGAAAAATCAAAAGTGGGAATGGGGAGAGCAAGAGCAAAAGGCTTTCAAAGGTCTTAAAGAAAGACTTACCACAACCCCAATACTAAGACACTTCGACCCGGAGGCACCTATTATGATTGAAACGGACGCATCCAATTACGTCTGTTCAGGAATAATATCGCAACAAGATAAGGAAGGACTATGGAAACCAATAGCCTATCAGTCAAAAACAATGACCAAGGCAGAATGCAACTATGACATACATGACAAAGAACTCCTTGCAATCATGCAAGCCCTCAAGGAATAGAGGAAATATGCACAAGGAAGCCCTCATACAGTCAAAATCCTCACAGACTACAAGAACCTGGTCCAATTCACAACCACCAAGGCCCTGAATGGAAGACAAATAAGATGGAGCGAAGAGCTAAGTCAATACAACATCAAAATCCAATATCGACCAGGCAAGGAAGGGGCAAAACCAGATGCCCTTACAAGAAGAACAAATGACATACCAACGGAAGGAGACGATCGCATTACACAATGACAAAGAATCCTGTTACCAAAAGAATGATTCTTTGTGGATGAAGGATATGCTTCGGGTTCAGAAGAAATCAATACTATGGAACTATAGACAATAGAAGACCAAGGAACCGAAAAGAATATCAAAGAAAAGACATCACAAGATGTGTTACTCCAAGACATTCGAAAAGTCATAGAAAGGAAGGATAAAGAATACCCGAAAGTGGCACTAGGATCATGCGACTGGAAGAAAAGATACATGTGGTATGAAGGAAAAATCTGGCTGCCAGAGAATGAACCGATAAGAACTGAAGCAATAAGAAGGAATCACAACACACCACAAAATGGACATGGTGGAACAGCCAAAACATTTGAATTAACACAACGGACATACTATTGGCCAGGAATGCGCCAAGATATTAAGCGATATGTCAAAAACTAGAACATGTGTCAACGGACAAAACCAAGTCGTCATGCGCCTACGGACTATTGCAACCACTACAAATACCAGAAAAACCATGGAAATCCATCAGTATGGATTTCATCATGGACTTGCCACTATCGAACAACTATGACGCAATATGGGTCGTTGTGGATCAATTAACTAAGATGGCTCATTTCATACCCTGTTGAAAGGATATGAAAACCAAACAATTTACACAATTGTTTATGAAAAATGTTTTCAAACTACATGGATTACCGAAAGATATCATCAGTGATAGGGGATCAATATTCACATCGGACCTATGGAAAGAGATGACCAAAGGATTGGACATCACCAGGAAGATAAGCACAGCATTCTACCCCCAAATGGATGGTCAGACAGAGCGAACGAATGCTTCACTGGAACAGTTCCTAAGGGTATATGTAGAATACTCCCAACAAGATTGGGAAGGATGGCTATCATTTGCAGAATTTGCATACAACAACATGAAACAAGACGTCATTAAGACAACACCCTTCTATGCAAATTATGGACATCACCCCATCAATGAACCCATGGGACACATAGGCTTACCAGGAATATTGGAAAAAGACAATATCAGTCGACTACATGGACTCATCCAAACAGAAATACGAATGGCACAAGATAAAATGAAGGAAAACAACAATCACCACAGAAAACCCGATCCAAGACTGGAATCAGGAGATAAAGTCTGGTTAATCAAAAAAGACATCCAGACCACGAGACCATCAGAGAAACTGGATTATCGCAAAATAGGACCATACAGGATCATCGAAAAAATTGGAGACAAAGCTTATAAGCTAGACCTCCCAGCCTCAATGAAAACGAAACATCCAGTCTTCCACATCAGCAAACTCGAACTTTATTCGAACAATCCTCTACCCTCACAAAAGAAACTTCCCCCTCCTCCTATCGAGATAGAAGGAGAAGACGAATACGAACTCGATCAAATAGTCGATTCAAGACTACATTACAGAAAACTGCAATACCGAGCCAAGTGGACTGGTTACTCTGCACAACACGACCAAGAGTGGTACCCAGCAGAGAATTTTAGCAACACTAAACATGCAATCGAACACTTTCACCGAAAAAACCCAGGAAAACCTGGTCAAAGAGGAGGAACAAATGAGCGACAAGGACTGGATCAACCTAGCCGATCTCCCCGCATCCACGCCAATTACACATGAACAAGAAGAACACAACCAGAAAAACTGGACTGGTTGCTTAGACGATGGATGCCAAGTACACTTTACGGAAAAAGGAGGGGCCAATTACTGGCTGAAGAAGCACAGAACCCCCCTACTACCACTCCAACCACCCATGACGACATGGGAAGAAATGTCACCATCCCCGAGAACACCACCCCAGTCACCATGCGACAACAACATCCTTTTAATGGCAAAGCAAGCAAGGTTTTCAGGGACGAAAACAAAGAGAAAGGGGGGCAAAAAATCTTGGCCCAAGGTCAAGAAAGATGGAGAACAGTTGAAAAATTGTCCAATGATAACCCATACTGATTCCTTCAAGACGAAGGAAACCTTGAAGAGAAAGGTCAAGGACAAGGAGGAGCAAATTGCAAAGCTGGAGGTGCATAAGAGATGGTCAAAAGGAGAGATAGCAGGCAAAGATATCAGGATCCGAGCCCTTGAAAGAGAGCTAGTAAGAGAACACTATGCGAGGAAGGAGGAAGAAAAAAGGTTCAGTAGGATTGCAGGGGATATGGCACACATCCGCAGAAACATAAGAAAAGATGTTTACTATGAAGGATACCATCATGAATCCTCAAGGGACTGAGGATTTAGGAAGAGGGGAGCTAGTATTACAAACCCGGCATGGTTTGTAATAGTTTCACATGACATACAATTATATGTCATAAGTATTTTATTTGTTAAAGGTTTCGCACATGACTCGATTGAGTTATATGATATTATGTTTCACACTATGACTCACATACAAGTCATAGGGTTTTATATGATTCACAATTGTGAGTCATAGTGGTTTATGTTTGAATTTAATTGGTATGTTGAGCGTTGACTCATAGGTGCACCTATGAGTCATGAGGATTAAGAGGCATGACTTCGTTTATACGAGTCATGAGGTTTCACACATGACCCCTTTAAGGTCATGGGACTTTCACGCATGACCAAGTATGGTCATGAGGTTATATGTTACACGAGTAAATGAGTCACAGTTGTGACTCATTTGAATTGTAAGCGGGTTGCTGGAAGAACTATATAAGGAGGTCAATAGGACCTGACAGTTAGTTCTTCACACAACCACCTAAGTTATTTCCTATCTTATAAGTCATCAATAAAACACCTTTACACTCTTTACTACAAAGGCCAATAATCACGAAGAAGAACAGAATCAATACTAGTTAGCACTATAAGGACATAGTATTGACAACGGTCAATATCTAAGACGTAGTGTAAGATAACAAGTATTGGGAATTCTCGAAGGAAAGAGAATACAACAAGAGATAGGTGAGTATTATCTCTAAGACAAAAACTAACGATAGGCTCGGTGCCTGTTGCGAGATATAAGAAAGGAGAGATCTTATAGCCGATCGTAACAGTGGTTTGGAATGACGTTTGTAGCGAAACAAATTATGATGTCGGTTCATCATCCGGTAGGCTGTTGCCCATGAGATATCAACTCCAGCCTCTCACGCAATCTCCAGGAAGGTCAATAGTCAATGTTCAACATCTTGGACAGCAAGAGCACCCATTCGATCTGATTCCGGTGAACCAGCTGGGTATTTTTCTGGAACTTCAGGCTTTGGCCAGGTCTGATTGCCTAGTTCTACTGTCGCTAACATATCTTGTATAGTATGGTCTGGGTTTGGACAGTGTTCCTATTTTGTTATTAAATTATTATCCTATTAATCAACACAAAATCATATTCTATTAGGAATCACTTGAACGTTTTTATACCTCAATATGAGTAAAGATTTGGCAGACAGTTTCTCGATTTATTTGAAGCATGGTGGAGATCTCCCCAAAGCTCTTTCCCTCACATATGCAGAGGGCGACAATAGCTCCTGTAGTCACAGTTGATAGGCTTTTTCCATGAGGCATTGTTGAAGTCTGGCTGGCAGGATGCTGTTTTGCTACAGAATCCATGATATCTCTTCCAGCTTGCCACATACATACTTTTCCTCTGAGCAGTTAGAGCCTAATACTAGTCACATACTATTAACAAACTATACCTCTTCAGTGGAAAAGAACTTGCGCCACCAACTAGGACAAATAGGGTGCCAAATCTTGGCTGAGACGCATGAGTACTGTTGACCTCTCCCTTCCGGGAGGGTAGGTGATTCAATGGCTGGAGGGTAGTCATGAAGCTCGGTCACTCTCTCTCGCATCCATGAGGGTTAGGGTTGCTAGGTGGATACAGGGGGGATCACCCAATCAACGCCTTTTGTTACTTTCTCACGATAGCTTCAAAGTCTTTATTCAGCCCTTGGGAGATTCATCAGAGCATCCATGCCCCTTGGAAACCCTCTTTCATTGGCCTGTATGGCTACCATTTGCCCATCGAGGGCACCAGCACCCAGAACCACATTCTTTTTTGCTTTGGCAGATGGCTGGGACTACAGTTCGCAGTTTGAGGAGCCTTTTGAGGCCCGAGTCCATACCCTCTTTATTGACACCACCTAGTACAGACACGAACACAATTCCAATAGCCTTTCATTCTCTTTTGCATTTTTCTGGGACCCTTACCACCGACCGCCTTTCAGCACATAAGACCTAGGAGTTGAGTTTTTTATTTCTCCTAAGCGATCACCACGAGTCCTGGCTTTTACTGGGCACCGGAAGTCCTGGCCTCCCAGGCAAGCATCGGGCGGGGGGGACCCTTAGAACCCCAAAACTTTCACCAACCTTGGACTTTCTACAGCCATTTACCCGGTTGCCTTGGTGTGGTAACATCACGTCAGAAGCCCTGGCTCACCCCCAGGCACATCAGAGGATTTGGGACCTCGTACTGGCTGTATGACGTAACTTCGACATCGCAATCAACCATATTTCAGTATTAATCTTGATGACACTTTACTTCGTCTTCTCGAGCTGATGCATTTCCACCTGCCTACAGACCTTCATGGGGAGACTCCTTTGAGTCCTGTGGGGGGCGGCACAGTGAGGCCTTGCAGGGGAACTTTAGGGGGACTTGTTGGTACTGGGGGTCCACGTGTGGCCCTGCTTTGGAGAGCTCTTGAACTCTGGTTACTTGGTTTCAGGGAGGGTTTCTTTTGTGGGGGAGTGGCTGCAAGACGGCGAGTGGGCTATTAATGATTGATTTGTGGCAGGTGGCCAGGAGGTGGATTTCTTTAAGGGGGCCTTGGCTGGGGGATGTTTCTCATGCTGTTACGTAGATACGATTGGGTTCGTGAAACGGGGCTTACCCCCGGCATTTATTTACTAGTATAGCAGACATGGTAATAAAAGACAAGGTTAAAGCTTGGTCACTTTCCTCTTCTCTCTCCTCTTCACAAAAAAGGTATTGCTCGATGCAATCCCAGAAAAGACACAGAAAAATTGAATCCCTCGCTCTTGGGATAATTCTCCGTCTCAAACTATTCTCGTAAAATTCTGATGAAAAAAAATATAATAGAAAAGAAAAACTATCAAGCTCTCAATTCCTCGACAGCTGCGGATCTGCCACGGATCCTGATGCCTTTCTGTGCCTAGCTATTTCTTTCTCGCTCTCGGCTCTTTCTTTCTGGTTTTTGTCCCGGTTGTGCTTGGTCGTCGACGACTGCAACAGAAAACTCCCAAGTGCCCCACAAGGCTGCACCAGTCACGTGCCCTAACCCTGAAAACACCCTAGCTAAGAAACAAAAGTCACGGCAACTAAGCCCTAGTTACAACAGGGGGTCTATTACCCAACTTTAGCGTGACATGAAATATCCTCCACAGTACTGTAACACCTCATCCGGCCGCAGATGATGTGTGGTCCCTACATGGGGGCCGCAATAGGGTGTTGGGCTCGCTCCCCTTCCATCAGGGTAACTCTTGGCTCCCTTCACCCTTTTTCTTCAGTATTTCTTGGCCGTTTTCCTGTATTCCTTGGCTAGTCGTTTACAAGGGTAGACTACCGTGTACTCGGGTGAGGGGGAAAATATTGGGACAAGCAGGGGGGTCAAATGTCTGTGGGAAGAATATAAAGAGTGTATTTATTAGCAGTTGAGGCAGCGTGGAAATGTCGGAATTGATCTATTAAGGAAAGGTATTTACATTTTTAGTTTAGAATAATATCTTTATTACCTCTTTTGTGGTATATGCACAGGCCTCTCCGACCCCTGCATGTCCCAATACTTCGCCCCTACCCCGAGTAATAGTTTCTAATTGGTATTTCCATGGCGTGGAAATGATTGGACAGTGATTGTCATACAGCAGGCATCATCACCCCCTCTTCTTCAGCTCGGCACATACGCATACACGCAAAAAGCTCATAAACTCTCTCAGTTTCCCTACGTCTCGCAGTACCATATCTACGTTCAGCCAATATTCTAGACAGAAAATCATGGCAGAGGCTACTTATACACAATCAGTCACTATGGGGGACAACACCAACTGCGACAACATAGCAACGAATTTCAACCAAGCAATCAACATTTCGGACGAGGATGCACGGATCATGCGGTGGCTCTCCCCACTGGAGCCTCGGAACCGCCATCAAAGCGTGCGCATTGATCGGTTTAATGGTGTCGGGGATTGGCTTTTGGAAACAACAGAGTTCCGGGAATGGAGGACTCGGAGAAGCGATGGAGAAACCGATGAGGCTGTGTTGTTTTGTTTCGGGAATCCCGGAGTGGGGAAGACGTATATAAGGTATGCAGAGAGAGAATCCTTGAAAGAAGCGAATATCACTAACGACTCGAAAATGTAGCTCCCTAGTGATTGACAGCCTCTGCGATCAGGCAGGGACGGACGATATCGCCGTCGCGTGTTTGTACTACGACTTTCTTGCTCAACAAGAACAAACAATCACGAATATGATGGGAGCAATACTGAAGCAGCTGCTAGGGAGAGGGGGGATTTCGGACGATGTACGGGAAGAGTATGAAATGGGGGAAATGGAGATTAGTAGTCGAGAACTGCGACTTCCAGATCTGGCGTGGATGCTGAAAACTACTATTGCGTTGCTACCACAGGTTTTCATCTGCATAGATGCCCTTGATGAATGCTTACCAAAGCACCTGCCGGAGCTTCTTGAGTCTCTGAGAGATATCATTCGGGAGTCACCTACGACGAGAATATTCCTCACCGGAAGGCCCCACGTCGGGGAAGATATCCGGAGATGTTTCACCAAAGCGGTTACGCTACCGATCAGTTCTAACACCAATGACGTAAAGAGCTATCTGGAGATGAGATTAGCCAGGGACCCGGAACCAGCAGCGATGAATGATGATTTACGAGCGGATATCCTAAAGATTATCCCGGAGAAGATATCAGACACGTATGTAGAAATATCTTACTTCCCGACTCTATTAATGACGATATACTGACCAAAAGCTGTGTGTAGATTCCTCCTTGTATCACTTAATATCGACGCTATTCTAGGAGAGGTCACAGTTCGTCAAAGAAGAAAGAAGCTTGAAGAGATGACACAAGGCAACGGACTGAGTGACGCGTACACCGCCACTGTAAACCGAGTCAAGGCGCAGAAGGGATATAAATCAACACTCGGAATGAAGGTCCTGATGTGGGTGTCGCATTCGGAGCGACCTTTACGGGCCGACGAGCTCTGTCGGGCAATGGGAGTGGAGATTGGGTCTACCGATTTGGATCTGGAAAATGTTCCAGCATTGCAAACCCTCCTAAGATCTTCTTTAGGACTTGTTACTGTCGAGGCATCTTCTTCTACCATCCGACTTATCCATTTTACTCTTCAAGAGTATCTCTCCAGTGATCCGGCCCTGTTCTGCGGTGGTCCCCACTCCTTAATTGCGGAGGTTTGCTTGACATACCTCAATTCTCAATGTATCCGGGAGCTTTCGCCAATTTATTGCTCAGAACCGTCCACCATCCCTTTTCTAGATTATGCTTCTTGTCATTGGGCAAGGCACGCAGGAAAGGAGATGACGGAGAATGTGAAAACACTTGCGGTGAGACTGTTGGATGGATTTGAGAAGCACATATCTGCTCAGCTTGTTCTATGGCGTTTTGAGCAAGAAAGATGTGGGTGGGAGATGCCCTATGTTCCGCATAAACGAGTTAGGAGATTTACAGGGCTTCATGGGGCAGCATTCTTTGGAGTCGTCCAGATTGTCTTTTCTGTATTGAGGATGAAGGAATGGGATGTCAATGCATTGGATGGGACGGGCAGTACACCACTCATATGGGCAGCTAGAAGAGGATATGAAGGAGCTTTAAAGCTGCTGTTGGCACGAGAGGACGTCAATCCCAACACGGCAGACACCAAATATGGCAAAACACCACTCTGTTGGGCGGCCGAGAACGGCCATCATGCTCTAGTAAAAACGCTTTTGGCACGAGAGGACGTCAATCCCAGCACACCAGACACCCAATATGGTCGGACACCACTCTGTTGGGCTGCTGGGAACGGCCAGGATGCTGTAGTAAAAACGCTTTTGGCACAAGAGGACGTCAATCCAAACACGCCGGACACCAAATATGGCCTAACACCACTCTGCTGGGCGGCCGAGAGCGGTCATGATGCTGTAGTAAAAACGCTTTTGGCACGAGAGGACGTCAATCCCAAGACCCCTGACACTGAATGGGGCGAGACACCACTCTGTTGGGCGGCCAAGAACGGCCATGATTCAGTTGTAAAAACGCTTTTGGCACGAGAGGACGTCAATCCCACTACGCCGGACAAATATGGCCAGACACCACTCTTTTCGGCGGCCAAGAACGGCCATGATTCAGTTGTAAAAACGCTTTTGGCACGAGAGGACGTCAATCCCACTACGCCGGACAAATATGGTCAGACACCACTCTTTTCGGCGGCCAAGAATGGCCATGGTTCAGTTGTAAAAACGCTTTTGGCACGAGAGGACGTTAATCCCAACACGCTAGACACCCAATATGGTCGGACACCACTCTGTTCGGCGGCCAAGAACGGCCATGATTCAGTTGTAAAAACGCTTTTGGCACGAGAGGACGTTAATCCCAGCACACCAGACACCCAATATGGTCGGACACCACTCTGTTCGGCGGCCAAGAACGGCCATGATTCAGTTGTAAAAACGCTTTTGGCACGAGAGGACGTTAATCCCAACACGCTAGACTCCGAATACGGTCGGTCATCACTGCTGTGGGCAGTTAAAGGCGGGCATGCAAAAGTTGTCAAAATATTTTTAGAACGAGAAAATGTCCGCATCGACTCGCCTGATAACAAGAACAAAACACCACTATCAATGGCTCTCTCTAAAGGACACGATGAGATTGCGACGATGCTACAGGAAGCGATTAATTGCAGCACCGCCAGAACTGATTTTGAAGGCCAAGCGGCTATCTCGCAGTCTGTGGAAGGTGGGGAAGAGTGTGGTTCGGAGAAGCAGTCAGGAAGTGGTGATCTTGGTCCCGACATCGTTTACCCTCATGCCCAACAAGCACCTTCCTCAACCGGCCTCGATGAGCGGGAACAGATCTTGGATTGCCAGAACTATGACCCTTCATGTAGGGAGAGCCCCCTCACCTCAACCAAGCACTTCAGCCCACCTTCACCCTCTCCGGAGTTGCCTCTGCACGTTTCTCCCATTACAACCGACACCCAACCTCACAACTCTCGATCAGCCCTTCCTATTGCGATCGACCGGTATCTGATCGTCTCCTCCTTCATTTGCCTTCTTGCTTTTCTCATTTATACCTTTCCTTCACTGTTGTCTAGCATATCCTTCTTCAATAAATAATTCCCGAGCGATGGGATTTGCTGGGATATGGCCGCTATCGATTCAGATGTAAATAGAGATTGATACCAGGCGTTTTATCTACCTTTTGTTCTTTATTTTCTCATTCTTTACATTTTCTTTCTTCTTTTTTTTCGGCTGGAGTTCTCGTTAGACTTGGTGCATATTCTGGTTTTATTTTTTTATTCTTCATTCCTGTACTTCATAATCTTAGTCTTGTGGTTTGTCGTGAGCGGTCTAATCAGTCGGATTAGAGTAAAATGGCTCTCAGTTACAATTTTAGGATAAATCATCTTGTGCATTTGTTCATAAGTAGCCCGTTCTTCTCCCACTAATTTTCTTTAAATAACACTAAGAGATCATCATCTGTTTCGTTTTCGGACTCTCACACCGTGGCGCTGATTCATCTCTATCATTACCGAAGAAGACATCAATAAACTACTCCTAACCCTAACGATCACGAGTTGCACAGTACTTCTTTTTTCCTTTTTTTTTCCTTTATTCCCCAGGACAATCGAAAACAGAAGCCGTCCAGACATGCAACTTAATCAAAGTAAACAATCAACCTTATCATATACAGAAGATAATCCACCCCACCAAGAGTATATTTGCCATAATTTCACAGCAAATCCCATGCTATCACAATCTTAACCTCCCCAGCATCTTCAGCATTTACTAGGTCCTCTCGTACGGTCCTGTACTCTACTGCGACACCGCCTGCAACATAATTTCAGTGCCACCAATTCAACTCCCATACCGTGTCGCTATTCCCACAGCATATCGCATACCTGTACTGTATGCACGAAGTAAATCAACCTAGCGTAAATTACTTTTACCTCTATGTCTGGAGCAGAAATAAGCTTTATTACTTATCATACTTAAATTCACGCAACCCCTGCTCCTTGTGAGGCTGAAGTCTTGCTGAGCAATATACGGCTAACTTTAATCTAGAGCCTCATGCAAACAGCGCTGGTTGGGTTAGGTTGCTGTGCGACGGTTTGGTAATTCTCTACTCGTACATTCACTTTGAAGATTATTAGGCTAGCCTAAAGAGTGACCCCCTTCGCTCTATGGATTTTTTTTATAAACCTTGTGTTGCTTAGAAAAAGTGTTTTGTCAGAATTGTTTTGTGCTTCGGGTGTAGGGGAAAGTCTGGCCAATGTGGCTCACAGAATTTCTATGTGATTTGTAGCTAAGACTTTGCCAGACTTTCGCCTACCCCTGAAGTATCATACTCGTACAGTAGGTGTGAGGTAAGTACTGTATTGTCAGAGATGGGGGGTAGGGGGTAGGTGGCTATTGCTGATCCGGAACACCTGCCGAGGATGCTGATATTGTGTGATCAGAGGGGATTATCAAGTTACGGCGATTAGTGATAAAGTATTGAGGATGTAGATGGTTTGGTAACTATAAAAAAAAAAGGCTATTCCAACAGTTAACCAAAAATAATACAAATAAGTACCCAAAGTCTCTTCCCTCATCCATAACGTTCTACCACATTCGTTGGAGGATCCTGCAAGGCTGTGCCCAGTGATACCCCCGACACTGCCGAAAGATATGTCCTGAAGTTTTGGCACCCAGACAAACTTTTGGTCCCGGCCACTGCCTCTACTAAAGCCCCCACCTAGTCCAAACAACTTCTTGTTCATTTGTTTACGATGATAGTAAGTACTAAAAATAAGCTTCATCATATCGCCTAAATTAATTAAATCCCAGACCTCTGTTGTGCGTGAGGCTGAAGTAGTGCTAAGATGCGGCTCAAGCGAGAGTAGCTACAATTGCAGTCGGGTAACTTTCTACTTGCACTTCGAGGAAACTCCGGATTGATTGATTCGAAAACACTAAATTACAGGCTGGCGGCCAGGAGATCTGATGGGATGTATCGAGGGCTTGCTAGACAGTTTCACTTCACATAACCTCAAAAATAGGCACTCGGGAATGAAAATTTGAACTGCAAGTGCTGTTCCAGTTAAGATGAAGTGAAAATTGTTCTGGACGGAACCGAAATGTCGGAACTGATGTGGACGAGATAGCTTTGTGACGCTGGTTGGGAGGATATTGTAACTAGATGGTTGGATTGATATAATTTATACCGAAAGGGTATTCTACACTATTGTGCTTATCGTGTTGATCGGCGATGTATAAGTCCGCTAACGTACCCCACGGTGAGTCGGAACACACGGTGACACGGAACAACCGGTTACACATCGACAAGTTCCAAGGATAAACCGGTTTTTTGAATATGGCAACCAGTACGACACCCTAAGCTA
>ML120396.1:341272-364757 GCA_003788595.2 Choiromyces venosus 120613-1
TTCTCAAAATGTCTCCAACCGATCACTTTGCAACTGAACAACGTATTGAACTTGCACTCAGCGCCCTGAGTCGTGCCCGGACAGACAAGAGCCAAATTCCCACCTATGACGAGCTTGCCCTCGATTACGAAGTACCAAAGTCTACCCTCTGGTATCGCGACCATGGCCGAATTCCTATGAGTGAGTGTGATGAGCGAAAGCAATATTTAACAGTTGGGGAAGAAGGGGCACTTGTCAATTGGTATATAATTCTCAGATGAGTGTAATGTGATCTAAATAGCTGATGTGAGGTAAGGTGCTTGGAAATGCATAGCTATTGTTTTCCACCTCGCATTCCTCTTGTCAAAGAAATGGCTATGTACTTATATAGCAAGCGGAATCCCGAAAGGCCCAGACCTGTCGGCCATAACTGGCATCTTTCTTTCTTAGACCGTCATCCTGAGTTAGGAATAAAGTACAGCTGGCAGATTGAGCATCTTCAAGTTGAGGCACAGCAGGACTATTTTGTATTTGTAAACTTCTTTGAATGAGTATGTACTATAATATCTACTTGATGAATTTATGTATATAATAGCTAATTTAATAAGTTGGAGACTGCAATTGTGAAGTACAATATTGCTCCAGAAAATCTTTACAATTTAGATGAAATCGGCTATCTTATGGGATTTACACAATCCTGCCGAGTAATCTATGGTAAAGATTTACGACAGCACAATGGAGCCCTTCATGCTTGTGATGGAGGAAGAGAAATGGTTACTGTTATTGAAACTATTTGTGCCGATGGATCCCAATTGTTGCCAATGATTATCTTTAAAGGGGATGGCATACAGGAAAGTTGGGTAGAAAACTCACATCTTTGCATGCCGGATGAGGTGTTGGTTGGATATTCTGAGAACGGCTGGACAGATGGGAAAAAGAGTGTCCGATATCTGGAGCACTTTTTTGGGCCTAAAAGTCTTACGGCTGCCAAAGCCTCTGGTGGGACTCGTTTTCGCATGCTTTTATTCGATGGTCATTCCTCCCATGTTACTTGGGAGTTTCTCCTCTACTGCCTACAACACCACATCATTCCCTTTTGCCTACCAGCCCATACTACGCACAAATTACAGCCCCTTGATGTTGCAGTATTTAGTCCTCTAAAGCGGAAGTGGACTGAGGTAGTTTGGGATAGATTTCAATGGGGAAATCATATTGTGAAAAAAGAGAACTTTTGGGAAGTTTTACAGCACGCTCGAGTTGGTGGTCTAACAGAGAAAAATATATTAAGTGGATTTGAAGCAACTGGCATTTATCCCCTAAATGCACAGAAGCTTTTACAAACACTTCCTGGCTACGACTCCTATCAGCCAAATTCAGGAAACTCGATCACTTCCCCCTCTACATTTGAACCTCATACTCCAAAAACTGAATCCGAGATTTCCAAGTTGGAAGCCTTTGCTCAAAGCAAAATTCATCAAAATACACCAAACTCCTGCGATGCCCGTGCTGCAATCCGCTTCCTTGCCCACTCGGCCTCCTTTTACTGTTCTACTCTAAATCTACGAGACGAAACCGAACGGAAAAAGCAACAATACATCATCGAAGAAGGTCTTAATTCATGCCGGAAAGGGAGGAAAAGAATTAAGGTGGATAACTCCGCTATTTCTGCTGGTGATGTGAAGAAGGTAATTCAAGCAAACTACAATGGTAAAGAAAAAACAGCAAAAACTAGTTTAGATTATTATACACGCTTGTATAATAGTACATCTACTAAACTTACAAAAATAGGGTGTAAATTAAAGCAGCAGGAAGAAAGGGAAAAAAATGGGCAAGGAAGTAAGAGGTATAAATCGGTCATTCAATTGGAAATTGAACAAACAGAATTGGAGGAAAAGAGTGAAAAATACAAAAGGTTGATGACAGAGAAGGAACTTGAGTATGAGAAATTGAGAGTGGAAAAGAAAAATGCTCTCAATAGGGTGGAAAATTTGGATATTGAATATGAGGATGGAGAGGAGTCAGCGGGAGGAGAGGATTCAGAGGAAACACTGGGTGCAGAGCACATTAGTGTTGAGGTTGAGGACGATGAGAATACCTGTTAATAATGGATATTGAGCGTTGCTTCATAGAGTTGTTCCGTGTCACCGTGTGTTCCGACTCACCGTGGGGTACGTTAATTCCTCATGACACTCGATCTATTGGTATTTCCTTGGCGTCGAAATGATTGGACAGTGATTGTCGCACAGCAGGCCTCATCACCCCCTCTTCTTCTTCAGCTCGGCACATACACATACACGTAGAAAGCTCATAAACTCTCTCAGTTTCCCTACGTCTCGCGGTACCATATCTACATTCAGCCAATATCCTGGACAGAAAATCATGGCAGAGGCTACTTATACACGATCAATCACTATAGGGGACAACAACATCAACTGCAGCAACATAACAACGAATGTCAACAAAACAATCAACATTTCGGACGAGGATGCACAGATCATGCGGTGGCTCTCCCCACTGGAGCCTTGGATCCGCCATCAAGGCGTGCGCATTGATCGATTTGATGGCGTCGGGGATTGGCTTTTGGAAACAACAGAATTTCGGGAATGGAGGACTCGGCGAAGCGATGGAGGAACCGATGAGGCTGTATTGTTTTGTCTCGGGAATCCTGGAGTGGGGAAGACGTATATAAGGTATGCAGAGAGAGAACCCTTGAAAGAATCGAATATCACTAACGACTCGAAAATCTAGCTCCCTAGTGATTGACAGCCTCTGCGATCAGGCAGGGACGGACGATATCGCCGTCGCGTGTTTGTACTGCGACTTTCTTGCTCAACAAGAACAAACAATCACGAACATGATGGGAGCAATACTGAAGCAGCTGCTGGGAAGAGGGGGTATTCCGGACGATGTACGGAAGGCGTATCACAAGGGTAAAACGGAGATTAGTGGTCGAAGACTACGACTTCCAGACCTGGTGGGGATGCTGAAAACTACTATTGCATTGCTACCACAGGTTTTCATCTGCATAGATGCCCTTGATGAATGCTTACCAAAGCACCTGCCGGAGCTTCTTGAGTCTCTGAGAGATATCGTTCGGGAGTCACCTACGACGAGAATATTCCTCACCGGAAGACCCCACGTCGGGGAAGATATCCGGAGATGTTTCACTAAAGCGGTTACGCTACCGATCAGTCCTAACACCGATGACATCAAGAGCTATCTGGAGATGAGATTAGACAGGGACCCGGAACCAGAGGCGATGAGTGATGATTTACGAGCGGATATCATAAAGATTATCCCGGAAAAGATATCAGACATGTAAGTAGAAATATTTTACTTCCCGACTCTATTAATGATGACATACTGACCAAAAGCTGTGTGTAGATTCCTCCTTGTATCACTAAATATCGACGCTATTCTAGGAGAGGTCACAGTTCGTGAAAGAAGAAAGAAGCTTGAAGAGATGACACAAGGCAACGGACTGAGTGACGCGTACACCGCCACTGTAAACCGAGTCAAGGCGCAGAAGGGATATAAATCAACACTCGGAATGAAGGTCCTGATGTGGGTGTCGCATTCGGAGCGACCTTTACGGGCCGAAGAGCTCTGTCGGGCAATGGGAGTGGAGATTGGGTCTACCGATTTGGATCTGGAAAATGTTCCAGCATTGCAAACCCTCCTAAGATCTTCTTTAGGACTTGTTACTGTCGAGGCATCTTCTTCTACCATCCGACTTATCCATTTTACTCTTCAAGAGTATCTCTCCAGTGATCCGACCCTGTTCCGTGGTCCTCACTCCTCAATTGCGGAGGTTTGCTTGACATACCTCAATTCTCAATGTATCCGGGAGCTTTCGCCAATTCATTGCTCAGACCCGTCAATCATCCCTTTTCTAGATTATGCTTCTTGTCATTGGGCAAGGCACGCAGGAAAGGAGTTGACGGAGAATGTGAAAACACTTGCGGTGAGACTGTTAGATGGATTTGAGAAGCACATATCTGCTCAACTTGTTCTATGGCGTCTTGGGCAAGGGGAACGGGGTTGGGAGGTGAGCTACGTCGAGGCTGAACGAGTTATGGGATTTACAGGACTCCATGGGGCAGCATTCTTTGGAGTCGTCCAGATTGTCTTTTCTGTATTGGGGGTGAAGGAATGGGATGTCAATGCATTAGATGGAGCGGGCAGTACGGCGCTCTTATGGGCAGCTAGAAGAGGGTGTGAAGGGGATATAAAGCTGCTGTTGGCACAAGAGGGCGTCAATCCCAACACGCCAGACGCCAAATATGGCAAAACACCACTCTGTTGGGCAGCTACATACGGTTATGATGCAGTAGTAAAAACGCTTTTGGCACGAGAGGACGTCGATTCGAACGCGGCAGACGGATATGGCAAAACACCACTCTGTTTGGCGGCTGAGAACGGCCATGATGCAGTAGTAAAAACGTTTTTGGCACGAGAGGACGTCAATCCCACTACGCCGGACACATTTGGCCAGACACCACTCTGTTTGGCGGCCAGGAGCGGTCATGATGCAGTAGTGAAAACGCTTTTGGCACGAGAGGACGTCAACCCCAACACGGCAGACACCAAATATGGCCAGACACCACTCTGTTGGGCGGCTAAGAAGGGTTATGATGCAGTAGTAAAAATGCTTTTGGCACGAGAGGACGTCAATTCGAACATGGCAGACAGAATTGGCAAAACACCACTCTGTTGGGCGGCTGAGAACGGCCATGATGCAGTAGTAAAAACGCTTTTGGCACGAGAGGACGTCAATTCGAACACGGCAGACACCTATTTTTGCCGGACACCGCTCTGTTGGGCGGCCAAGAACGGCCATGATGCAGTTGTAAAAACGCTTTTGGCACGAGAGGACGTCAATCCCAACACGGCAGACACCATATATAGCCTGGCACCACTGTTGTGGGCAGTTAAGGGTGGGCATGCAAAAGTAGTTAAGATATTTTTAGAACGAGAAAATGTCTGCATCGACTCGCCCGATAACGAGAACAAAACACCACTATCAATGGCTCTCTCAAAAGGACACAATGAGATTGCGACGATGCTACAGGAAGCGATCAATGGCAGCACCGCCATAACTGATAACAGAGACCAAGCAATAATCTCGCAGTCTGTGGGACATGGGGAAGAGTGTGGTGCGGAGACGCAGTTTGGAGGTGGTGATCTTGGTCCCGACATCACTGACCTTAACGGTCAAAAAACACATTCATCAACCTACCTCGATAAGCGGGAACAAATTTTGGATTACAAGGACTCTGACCCTTCATCTAATGAGAGCCACCTCACCTCAATCAAGCACTTCAGCCCGCCTCCACCCTCTCCGGAGTTTCCTTTGCTCGTTTCTCCAAGTGCAACTGACACCCAACCTCACAACTCTGAATCAACCCCTCCCATTGCGGTCGACCGGTATTTGATCATCTCCTCCTTCATTTGCCTTCTTGCTTTTCTTATTTATACCTTTCCTTCATTATTACCTAGCATATCCTCCTTCAATAAATGATAACCCAGTGATGGGATTGGTGTCAACATGGCTTCTGTTCATTTAGATGTAAATAGAGTTTGATTCCGGGCATTTTTCTACCTTTAATTCTTTTTTTTTTTTCATTCTTTACATTTTCTTCTTTTCTTCTCTTTTTTTTTTTCGGGTGGAGTTCTGGTTAGACTTGGTGCATATTCTGGTTTTATTTTTTTTATTCTTCACTCCTGTACTTCCTAATCTTAGTCTTGTGTTTTGTCGTGAGTGGTCTAATCAGTCGGATTAGAGTAAAATGGCTCTCAATTACAATTTTAGGATAAATCATCTTGTGCATTTGTTCATAAGTAGCCCGTTCTTCTTCTACCGCGTCAACGCGGTAATCCGCATCACAGAAGCACTGTAAGGTAGAAATAAACTTTATTAGTTACTTAAATTCACCAACCCCTGCGCGCTCCCGAGTCCCGATGAAGCTGAAGTCCTGCCATGCAAGATGCGGCTAACTTTAATCGAGAGCCTCAGGCAAACAGCGCTAAGTTCCCGAATTGGACCAGGAAGCGGATTAGATGGGGAAGTAAAATGGTTAAAACGTATGATACGAAAAAAAAATTAAAAATCTGGAAATCTCAAATTGGCATCCAACGCTTAAAAGAGGAAATTTCTGAAGCCTAGTTGATCTTCTTGACGGCGCAGTATTGTTGAATTCGCTTTTGTTTGATCGGGATTTGGACATTTGATTCTTTCGAAAAAAAAAAATTCGCAGTGAGAATTTGGACAAGATTCACTTATATAAAGTGATTCACTTCTGCGTCTGATACACTTCCTGGTCCAACAGGTTAAGTTAGGTTACGGTGCAACGGTTTGGTAATTGTCTACTTTCGCTTCGAAGATTATCACGCTTGCATGGAGAGTGTCCCGCATGGCTCTAAGATTTTTATTTCAATGGATTTGTGTTTTGTCAGAATTGTTGCTTTGTACAGTACATTATTCAGCAGGTGTGGGGGAAGTATGGTCAGAGATAAGGGGGGTGGGGGGGCTATTGCCGATCCGGGAACACCTGAGAAGGATGGCAATTGTGTGTGATCACAGGAGATTTTTAAGTGACGCTGGTTAGTAACAACGTATCATATTGGGGATGTAAATGTTTTGGTAACTAAAAAAAAAAAAAAAAAAGACTACAATGGTTAACCAAAAATAATACAAATAAATACCCAAAATCTCTTCCCTCAACTACCGGTACTCAGGCATCTGCACATGCGTATACCCTGGGTTATAAGGAATTGTGATTGGATATTGTTCGTAACGAAGTGCGCATAAGGATATCTCCAGATTATCGTACCGTATATAAAAGAGAGAACTCCCCCTATTCTGCCCCTCCACCAACCATATCCCTCATCCCTTGCTTTTATCTTTCCTATTCTCTCAGCTTCCATGTCCTTAACTCTGGATGCCTACGTTCCCATCTGCTGAAACGGCTAGCTTTTAAAGTACTCACGAAATATCACTCAATCGGTCAATGAAGTTTACCCATACGTGTTGTTCTAATTCCGGAACCGAAGAAATTTCTTATGATACTCAAGCACCGTACTGTAGCCAGGAACACATTTCACGTCAGATTGTTCAGGCTTGGTAGAGCGCAGCATCCACATGAACCAATTATGTGAGGTTATCTGAGACATTATCTTGCTTCTCGCGGCTATATCAGTCCTAGTAAGTTGCTCCTGTTTTCGCCGACAAAAGTTGAAGCCTTGCCGCACTTTGAAATCAGCTTGTCCGATTTGACGAACTAAAATTTCTTCTCTCTGTTTACAATAAGTTACGGTATTTTCCTGGCTCCCCCGCCGTACCCCTTGGCACGACGCCTATCCCTGAACGATTCTCCCGCAATAACGTTTTGCTTTAATATGCATGGTCTGGATCGCTTGTGGTGAGCTTCCACCTCTCCGATAACTTATTAAATTTGTTTGCTGATAAAAGGTGCAGTCCCAGGAGCTTGATCGCTGTGTTGTAATGTGTTTTGGGAGAAAGAAGTGTTTTGGGATAAAGAAGTGTTTTAGGAGAAAGAAGTGAGTCTTAGTCCCTTGCTGAGAAGCACGAGTTTTGGGCTGCTAAAATTTGTCATTTCTTCAGAAAACCCCCCCAAGTAACGATAGGATTTTGGAGAGTCAACCGGCAAATGATGGACCGAGACCAGCGACCAACAAAAACACCAACCCGCACACGCAACAGAGCCAGGGTCCAGCGAACCGAAATGCAGAGAGCCAACCAGCGGATGATAGACTGGGAACGGCGGCCAGTACCCGCGATACCACACGTAGTCGAAGGAGGCCCAAACCAGCAAACTGAAATGCGGAGACTCGACCAGAGAATGAGAGGCCGGGAACGGCGGCCAACAACAGAGATATCGGAGACAGTCTAAGGAAACCCGATCCAGAGAACACGAATGCGGAGAATCGACCAGGGGGTGATAGACAAACAAAGGTAGCCAGCCGGCGCAATAATGCACACAGCCAGAAGAGACACCATCCAGCAAACATAAATGCAGGTGTTCAACCAGAGGATGATAGACCGAGAACAGCGGCCGGCAACAGCAATGCTACAGGCAGTGAAGGTGAACCAAATACAGCAAATAAGAATAATGAAAGTAAACCAGAGGATGATAGACCGGGAACTGCTGTCAGCAGTCGCGATACCACAAATTGTCGAAGGGGGCCCAATTCAGCAAATAGAAATGTGGGAAGACAGCCAGAGGATGATAGGCCGGGAGCGGCGGCTAACAACAGAGGTAACAGGGGCGCTCCAAGGAAACTTGACCCAGCAGTTATAAATGCGGAGGCTCAACCAAGGGATAATAGACCGAGAACAGCGACTAATAGGAGTCCTAGCTTGCCTACGCAATGGAACCCGGATCTAGAAAACCAAACTGCGGAGGATCATATCCCAAGCCAATCCAGGGCTCTAGAGAATCCCGGAAGCAATTCTCAAACCGAACTGAGCCATGAATATTCGGAAGCAACCGGCGGGAAAGCGATGGATCACCATAGCCCGGCCCGAACGCCTAGTAATAGAAAGGGAAAGGGAAAAGCACCGAGTATGCCGGGGACTGAAAGACTTCCCAACGGCGAGGGCTATAGACATCGCAATGCCGGTTCTGGAGTTCATCCACGTAGGGGGGTAAAAGGGCTCGGCACAATACTACAAACCCAGACGGAAATCCAAATAAGAGCGCATGTGACAGCCAGGATAGTCGTGATACCGCTGTAACTGGATATACGGACCAAAATTGCAGTCTAGACGGCCGCCGAGGATCATCTGACGAAGGGGAAAGTTCTACCAGAAATCAATTCCAGAGTGACGTTCAGGATACCTTCGACCAGGATGCGGCATTTGGGGTGAGAAAAGAAGGCAAGAATACCTACGATAATGCCAGTATCCACACAAGTATTGATAGTCGCAATACCCAAGGAAAATTTGATAGTAATTCTGGCAGTAATAATGATTATGGGGATAAAGACAGAAAGTTTGTCAATAAAGGAACTATTGTCAATAAAGGAAATTTGGAATCGATATTTTCTAACGCTGGTGAGAGAGAGGAGCCTAAAAATACTGGTAGATTTTATATTTTATATCCCACTTATCTACCCTGGTAATCCCGTGCTAATGTCGGGGAATATTTAGCCACAGACACGAGAGAAGAGGCAGAGCATATTCCCTGGATGGTCCCATATTGCCAAAACCCAGGATTTACTGGTCGTGAAGATATTCTTGATAAGCTCCAGTGGCGGGTCGGGATGGGGATGGGGGGTCATAATCGTATTGCGTTGTGTGGCTTGGGCGGTAGTGGGTATGGCTACACAAATCACTATCTACCAACAAAGGAGTTACTGACAACGATTAGCAAAACCCAAATTGCCCTACAATACGTATACCAAAATCAAGGATTACGTCCCGTTTTCTGGGTCCATGCAAGCAGCTTCGAAAAGTTTGAGGAGGAGTTCAAGAGTATCATACAATACATTGGGGTTTCTCAAACTAGTGTTGATGGGGAGGGCGATAGATTGTCTTTGGCTTCGGTTAAAAGATGGTTTGAGAGTCCGGGCAGCAAAGACTGGATCTTAGTCGTGGACAATGCCGACAATGACGCCGAATTTGACAGCAATAGCAGTCGCATCGCCAGGTATATACCCCGAGGCTCCAAGGGAACCCTCATCATAACGACAAGATCCAGGGTGGTGGCGCACAGGTTAGGATGCGTTGGTGAATCCGCCATCATGGTAGACCAGATGACCGCAGAAGAGGCGAGATTGTTGTTCAACTTCCGCTACGGAGCCCTAAGCGACCCGGAAAGTGAGAGGGCTGTCGAATACATACTTGAAGCACTTCATCATCTCCCAATAGCCGTGGTTGGTACGGCTGCTTACATGACTGAAACCTCCACTACGCCAATTGAATACCTCACCATGTTCAAATCGAAGGATGATGTAAGGAAAAAGCTTTTGTCGCAAAAGTTCAGCGACATTCACCGGGAGGGGCCAGAGGGAATGACGGAGAGCGTTCTGAGTATATTTTTTATCACCTTTGAACAGATTAAGGAACAAAACCCTTTAGCCGCAGATCTTCTTCAGCTGCTTGCATTTTTAAAGGATCACCAGAATATACCAGAGGAAGTGCTAGTGAATTCTGGTTTAGAAGGAATGGACGATGCTGTCGCCGCAAATAACGCAATCGGAAAACTTATGAGCTTTTCCCTAGTCACTAAGAGTACCCTAGGGGTAGGAGGTGGGGCAGGGAGTCTGACAGTGTATGAGCTTCATCGGTTGGTACAGATCTCGGCCGAAGTTTACCTCAAGCAAGCTCGGGGAGCAGATGTATCAGGGTTATGGAAGAGCAGGGCACGCTTCGCAGAAATTGCAAATTCAAAAGCACGGTTACCCTTCGTAGCACCCTCTTGGCAGCCACGCGGCATACTCGGCCCCGAGATTGAGCCGCCAGACTAGGAAACATAAATACTCCTATGCTGGGCCTTCAGCCCAACACGGTATGGGAAGACACAGGGTCTCCCAACACCGTCGGATAGAAACAAAAATTATAAGCTACTCGAAATTTTTCTATTCCACATGTATGACACACCTCCGGAACCTCCCGCCCTAACATAAGCTAATCTGTATCTAGAGGCGGAATAGTGTAGACGTTGATCATTGATATCTTTCCATCCCCACAAGCTTCGTGGTTTCATCTCTTGTGCGTGACGGCTTTGATTATGATGATGGGTGGATACATGTCGAATTAGCTCTCACGGCTAAGTTTGAGTTTCCATAGCAGAGTACCACTGTAGACCAAATCTTGCCCATAATAATTATGAACTCTTCCTGTAAAGTATTTCAGTCTCGCTCAATTAATTTTTGTGATATTGCATCCTGCTGTAGGGTTAGGGTTAGGACTCGGAGGAGCGGGAATTGTGGAACAGCATGCCGGGGATCAACGTTTAGTCCGGTACCTCACCTTATTCAAAGCGAGGCCTAGGACAATATACCGCCGTGCGGACTCACGAGTTAGCACATATATAATAGCGGTTTTCTGGAAATGATGGCGACGAATGGTAGGGTATCATGCCATACCAAAAGTTACCCCGACACAGGACTCGCCCGCCACACGTTTAATACTTGAGTATGCAACTCTTACAGCATCAAAGCCATCTTCCGAAATGGGAATGGCATGATGGGTAACGTGTCTTGGTATAAATGGGTACGACAACTTCCTTCGTTCCCTCCTCCGGACCACCCATCCACTTACTCTCTACATCTGCTGTACCATATCGCGTTTCCTACGAGCTTTTTATCGTACGAGAAATAGCCCCCGAGGGATTTTCCAGATAAGATACCGGTTTTGGTAGTGCGAGACAGCTGGAAATGTAGCTGGCTGCTAATGCTGGGAATTGAATGGAGTGGGTACGTTTTTGCGGTGGTAGGGTATGGAGGGATTGGGTGCGGAGAGTGGTGAGCTTGGGCGATTCTCCATCGCTGGCGGGGGAATGATGTTTAATTTATGGAATAAGGTCAAGGTTAGGGTTTTATTATTGAATATTTGGATTGAGTGGGGGATTTGTTCGGCTGTAGTCGGAGAGTTAAGTGCTGAAAATCCAGGTTGGGAAAGTGCTGTGACTTGACTTGATTATTTGGTCTGCGTTAGGTGGGTAGTGGCGTGTGGGCGGGTTTGTGAAGGATTGGAGTTTAGGTTGAGGTGTGGGTGTTGAGTGGAGGGAGTGGTGTAGAAAAAAAAAGAGGGGGAGGGGGGTCTGGGAAGATTTGGTGGGAGTGGGGTAGGGAGAGTTATGGGTTGTAATTGTGTTTTGTGTGGAGTGGGTGTTGGGAGTTTGGTTATCGGGCCGGGTTCGATCGAATTGGACGCGGCGCATCATTGTATATGTGAGGTCACTGTAACTGAGGTATATAGTCATTCTAGCCGGGTATACAGTACTCGAGTTTTAGAAAACTTTTATCCATCTCCCCCCCACCTACATGCTCATCACTCTTGTAAAATTACCTGGTGTCCGCTGCATTTCCATTTCCCTGGTTTTACTCTTTTTTTGAAACGCTCTCCTGTTTGTTAGGGAGTTTGAACTTTGTTATTAACTTACCGATTCACAAGGTATGATACATGCTTTCGGGGTTTTCGCGAAGGATGTGTTTGTTACTTGTATCTTAGCCCAAACGTGAGCGAGCGAGTGATTATCTGTGATAAAGCCTCAGCGAGAAAGAGCCTGTTGTCATAAAGATATTTAAGAGCAGTTGTGACTAGGCTTAGGGTGTAAATCCAGTGGGCTTTCGGAGTAGTGGCGGTTTTATGTTCATGTTGGTGGATTATGTTAAGAGAGAGGTTTACCATGTTTTTTGATTGGGGATTATTGTTCATGGTGAATGTGTTTCGTTCGGTAGTCACGATGTTGACTCGGGATACTCTGTGAGAGAAATAGTGCGTCGACTACTGGGAACTAAAGATCTGCAGAACCGAGACTTGCTGCAATCTCGCTCTCAGCGGTGTCAAGGGTGTCTCTGGGTACAGCCTTGCGTGGTCCCCGGGGAGGGCGCCGTAGGGCGTTACAATTGAGGGAAGAGATTTTGGGTATTTAGTTGTATTATTTTTAGTTAACCATTGGAGTAGTCTTTTTTTTTAGTTATCAAACCAGCTACATCCCCAATATGATACTTTATCACC
Organism: Choiromyces venosus 120613-1; assembly: GCA_003788595.2. Lineage (NCBI taxonomy): Eukaryota > Fungi > Ascomycota > Pezizomycetes > Pezizales > Tuberaceae > Choiromyces > Choiromyces venosus. Next base: position 353,961 of record ML120396.1, read on the forward strand.
AACCAGCGTCACTTAGGAATCTCCTCTGATCACACCATCACCATCCTTCGCCGGTGTTCCCGGATCAGCAATAGCCCCCCTACCCCCTACCCTCTCCTACCCCTTACCCCCTGCCCCCCTGATCTCTGACTATACTTCCCCCACACCTGCTGAATAATGTACTGTACAAAGCAACAATTCTGACAAAACACGACTTGGCAAGCAACACAAAACCCATTGAAATAAAAATCTTAGAGCCATGCGGGACACTCTTCATGCAAGCGTGATAATCTTCGAAGCGAAAGTAGACAATTACCAAACCGTTGCACTGTAACTCAACTTAATTAACCTGTTGGACCAGTAAGTGTATCAGACGCAGAGGTGACTCACTTTGCAAGTGAATCTTGTCCAAATTCTCACTGCGAATTTTCTTTTCGAAAGAATCAAATGTCCAAATTTTGATCAAACGAAAGCGAATTTAACATACTTGCGGTTTTCAAAAGTATCCGGAAATCTTGACGTCTTTTGGGCTTGAATTACGCTAAAGATTTCCGGATATCTTTGAAACCCACAAGTACAGTACTGCGCTATCAAGAATATCAACTAGGCCTCAGAATTTTCTCTTCCGAGTGTTGGATGGCAATTTGAGATTTCCAGATTTTTAATTTTTTAGTAGATTGTGAGAGGATTCAACGGACAGGAGGATACTACGAACAAGCCATACAAAAATGCCCTGGTGAATAGAGACTTTCAGCAGATCCCTGTTTCCAATTCGAATTCGAGTTCGAAAAATGATAGGCGCGACTAGTAAGGTTTCAAACATTGCCAAGTACTCCTCGACGATAAATATATTAGTTCAATATCGGGATACATGTACTCGGGGGTTCACTAAATAATGGAAAACTATTTCTGCGATCCCGTACAAATCTTTATGGAGATAGCGGTTATATTTTCCGTTTTTTTTTTAATGACCCCTTCGAGTATGTATTGCAATGTGAGGACCTCGCAATTAGTTCCACACTAACTCAATTTACAGCTAGTGTCACTTGCACACTTGTCCAGGTATGATACCCTACTAGTCGCATCCATCATTTTTCAAACTCGAATTCCAATTGAAAACAGGGATCTGCAGAAAGTCTCTATTCACCAAGGCATTTTTGTATGGCTTGTTCGTAGTATCCTCCTGTTCGTTGAGCCCGCTCACGGTCTACGTTTTAACTAATTTACTTCCCCATCTAATCCGCTTCCTGGTCCAATTCGTTAACGCTGTTTGCCTGAGGCTCTCGATTAAAGTTAGCCGCAATTTGCTTGGCAAGACTTCAGCTTCATTGGGAATCAGGAGCGTGCAAGGGTTGATGAATTTAAGTAACTAATAAAACTTATTTCTACCTTACAGTGCTTCTGTGATGCGGATTACCGTGTTAATGCGGATACAAGTATGTAATTTAGGCTAGGCTAATTTAGTTTGTACATACAGGTATGCATGTGAGAATTTAAATACTGATGCTGTAGAATAGGACACACGGTATGGGGGTTGAATTGGTGGGACTGAAATTATGCTGTAGGCGGCGTCGCGGTAGAGTACAGGACTGTACAAGAGGACATGGCAAACGCTGAAGATGCTGGGGAAGTTAGGATTGTGTTAGCATGGGATTTGCTATGAAATTATGGAAAATATACTCCTGGTGGGGTGGATTATCTTCTGTATATGATAAGGTTGATTGTTTGCTTTGATTAAGTTGCATGTCTGGACGGCTTCTGTTTTCGATTGTCCTGGAAAATAAAGGAAAAAGAAAAAAAGAAGTACTGTGCAACTCGTGATCGTTAGGGTTAGGGGTAGTTTATTAATGTCTTCTCCGGCAATGATAGAGATGAATCAGCGCCACGGTGTGAGAGTCCGAAAACGAAACAGATGATGATCTCTTGGTGCTATTTGGAGAAAATCAGTGGGGGAAGAAGAACAGGCTACTTATGAACAAATGCACAAGATGATTTATCCTAAAATTGTAACTGAGAGCCATTTTACTCTAATCCGACTGATTAGACCACTCACAACAAAACACAAGACTAAGATTAGGAAGTACAGGAGTGAAGAATAAAAAAAATAAAACCAGAATATGCACCAAGTCTAACCAGAACTCCAGCGGAAAAAAAAAAAAGAGAAAAAAGAAGAAAATGTAAAGAATGAAAAAAAAAAAAAAAGAATTAAAGGTAGAAAAATGCCCGGAATCAAACTCTATTTACATCTAAATGAACAGAAGCCATGTTGACACCAATCCCATCACTGGGTTATCATTTATTGAAGGAGGATATGCTAGGTAATAATGAAGGAAAGGTATAAATGAGAAAAGCAAGAAGGCAAATGAAGGAGGAGATGATCAAATACCGGTCGACCGCAATGGGAGGGGTTGATTGAGAGTTGTGAGGTTGGGTGTCAGTTGTACTTGGAGAAACGAGCAAAGGAAACACCGGAGAGGGTGGAGGCGGGCTGAAGTGCTTGATTGAGGTGAGGTGGCTCTCGTTAGATGAAGGGTCAGAGTCCTTGTAATCCAAAATTTGTTCCCGCTTATCGAGGTAGGTTGATGAATGTGTTTTTTGACCGTTAAGGTAGGTGATGTCGGGACCAAGATCACCACCTCCTGACGGCGTCTCCGCACCACACTCTTCCACATGTCCCACAGACTGCGAGATTATTGCTTGGTCTCTGTTATCAGTTATGGCGGTGCTGTCATTGATCGCTTCCTGTAGCATCGTCGCAATCTCATTGTGTCCTTTTGAGAGAGCCATTGATAGTGGTGTTTTGTTCTTGTTATCGGGCGAGTCGATGCAGACATTTTCTCGTTCTAAAAATATCTTAACTACTTTTGCATTCCCACCCTTAACTGCCCACAACAGTGGTGCCCGGCCATGTTTGATGTCTAGCGTGTTGAGGTTGACGTCCTCTCGTGCCAAAAGCGTTTTTACTACTGCATCATGACCGTTCCCGGCCGCCCAACAGAGCGGTGTCAGGCCATATCTAGTGTCTGCTGTGTTCGGATTGACGTCCTCTCGTGCCAAAAGCGTTTTTACTACTGTATCATGGCCGTTCTTGGCCGCTCAACAGAGTGGTGTCTGGCCAGATGTATCCGGCGTAGTGGGATTGACGTCCTCTCGTGCCAAAAGCGTTTTTACTACTGCATCATGGCCGTTCTTGGCCGCCCACCAGAGTGGTGTCCGGCCATATTCGGTGTCTGCCGTGTTCGGATTGACGTCCTCTCGTGCCAAAAGCGTTTTTACTACTGCATCATGGCCGTTCATGGCCGCCGAACAGAGCGGTGTCAGGCCATATCTAGTGTCTGCTGTGTTCGGATTGACGTCCTCTCGTGCCAAAAGCGTTTTTACTACTGTATCATGGCCGTTCTTGGCCGCCCAACAGAGTGGTGTCTGGCCATATGTGTCCGGCGTAGTGGGATTGACGTCCTCTCGTGCCAACAGCAGCTTTAAGGCCCCTTCACACCCTCTTCTAGCTGCCCATAAGAGTGGCGTACTGCCCGTCCCATCTAATGCATTGACATCCCATTCCTTCATCCCCAATACAGAAAAGACAATCTGGACGACTCCAAAGAATGCTGCCCCATGGAGTCCTGTAAATCCCATAACTCGTTCAACCTCGACGTAGTCCACCTTCCAACCCCCATCTTTCTTGCTCAAAACGCCATAGAACAAGCTGAGCAGATATGTGCTCCTCAAATCCATCCAACAGTCTCACCGCAAGTATTTCCACATTCTCCGTCATCTCCTTTGCTGCGTGCCTTGCCCAATGACAAGAAGCATAATCTAGAAAAGGAATGATTGACGGGTCTGAGCAATAACTTGGCGAAAGCTCCCGGATACATTGAGAATTGAGGTATGTCAAGCAAACCTCCGCAATTGAGGAGTGAGGACCACGGAACAGGGTCGGATCACTGGAGAGATACTCTTGAAGAGTAAAATGGATAAGTCGGATGGTAGAAGAAGATGCCTCGACAGTAACAAGTCCTAAAGAAGATCTTAGGAGGGTCTGCAATGCTGGAACATTTTCAACATCCAAATCGGTAGACCCAATCTCCACTCCCATTGCCCGACAGAGCTCGTCGGCCCGTAAAGGTCGCTCCGAATGCGACACCCACATCAGGACCTTCATTCCGAGTGTTGATTTATATCCCTTTTGCGCCTTGACTCGGTTTACTGTGGCGGTATATGCGTCACTCAGTCCGTTGCCTTGTGTCATCTCTTCAAGCTTCTTTCTTCTTTGACGAACTGTGACCTCTCCTAGAATAGCGTCGATATTTAGTGATACAAGGAGGAATCTACACACAGCTTTTGGTCAGTATATCATCATTAATAGAGTCGGGAAGTAAAATATTTCTACTTACATGTCTGATATCTTTTCCGAGATAATCTTTATGATATCCGCTCGTAAATCATCACTCATCGCCTCTGGTTCCGGGTCCCTGGCTAATCTCATCTCCAGATAGCTCTTGATGTCATCGGTGTTAGAACTGATCGGTAGCGTAACCGCTTTAGTGAAACATCTCCGGATATCTTCCCCGACGTGGGGCCTTCCAGTGAGGAATATTCTCGTCGTAGGTGACTCCCGAACGATATCTCTCAGAGACTCAAGAAGCTCCGGCAGGTGCTTTGGTAAGCATTCATCAAGGGCATCTATGCAGATGAAAACCTCTGGTAGCAATGCAATAGTAGTTTTCAGCATCCCCACCAGGTCTGGAAGTCGCAACCCTCGACCACCAACCTCCGTTTTACCCTTGTGATACGCCTCCCGTACATCGTCCGGAATACCCCCTCTTCCTAGCAGCTGCTTCAGTATTGATCCCATCATGTTCGTGATTGTTTGTTCTTGTTGAGCAAGAAAGTCGCAGTACAAACACGCGACGGCGATATCGTCCGTCCCTGCCTGATCGCAGAGGCTGTCAATCACTAGGGAGCTAGATTTTCGAGTCGTTAGTGATATTCGATTGTTTCAAGGATTCTCTATCTGCATACCTTATATACGTCTTCCCCACTCCAGGATTCCCGAAACAAAACAACACAGCCTCGTCAGTTCCCCCATCGCTTCGCCGAGTCCTCCATTCCCGAAACTCTGTCGTTTCCAAAAGCCAATCCCCAACACCATCAAATCGATCAATGCGCACGTCTTGATGGCGGTTCTGAGGCTCCAGTGGGGAGAGCCACCGCATGATCTGTGCATCCTCATCCGAAATGTTGATTGTTTTGTTGAAATTCGTTGTTATGTTGTTGCAGTTGGTGTTGTTGTCCCCCATAGTGACTGATCGTGTATAAGTAGTCTCTGCCATGATTTTCTGTCCAGAATATTGGCTGAATGTAGATATGGTACCGCGAGACGTAGGGAAACTGAGAGAGTTTATGAGCTTTCTGCGTGTATGTGTATGTGCTGAGCTGAAGAAGAGGGGGTGATGATGCCTGCTGTGCGACAACCACTGTCCAATCATTTCGACGCTGAGGAAATACCAATGGATCGAATGTCATGAGGAATTAGCGGACCCTGCATCGCTGACCAACACGATAAGCCCAATAGCGCAGAATACCCTTTCGGTATAAATTATATCAACCCAACCATCTAGTTACAGTATTCTCCCAACTAGCGTCACCAGGCTATCTCATCCACATCAGTTCTGACATTTCGGTTCCATCCACAACAATTTTCACTTCATCCTAACTGATGGTGGAACAGCACTTCCGGTTCAAATTTTCATTCCCGAGTGCCTATTTTTGAGGTTCTATGTTGTGAAACTGTCTAGCAAGCCCTTAATACATCCCATCAGATCGCTAGGCCGCCAGCCTACGGTGTTTTCGCCTTTTCTCTAAAATCAATCAATCCGGATAATCCTCGAGGTGCAAGTAGAAAGTTACCCGACTGCAATTGTAGCTACTCTCGCTTGAGCCGCATCTTAGCGCTACATCAACCTCACGCACAACAAAGGTCTGGGATTTAATTAATTTAGGCAATATGATGAAGCTTATTTTTAGTACTTACTATCATCATAAACAAATGAACAAGAAGTTGTTTGGACTAGGTGGGGGCTTTAGTAGAGGCAGTGACCGGGACCGAAGGTTTGTCTGGGTGCCAAAACTTCAGGATATATCTTTCGGCAGTGTCGAGGGTATCACTGGGCACAGCCTTGCAGGATCCTCCAATGAATGCGATAGAACGTTATGGATGAGGAAAGAGACTTTGGGTACTTATTTGCATTATTTTTGGTTAACCACTAGAATAGCCTTTTTTTTTTTTATAGTTACCAAACCATCTACATCCCCAATACTTTATCACTAACCACCGTAACTTGACAATCTCCTCTGATCACACAATATCACCATCCTCGGCAGGTGTTCCTGATCAGCAATAGCCACCTACCCCCTACCCCCCATCTCTGACAATATGGTACTTCCCCCACACCTACTGTACGAGTACTTCGGGGGTAGGCGAAAGTCTGGCGAAGTCTTGGCTACAAATCACAGAAATTCTGTCAGCCACATTCGCCAGACTTTCCCCTACACCCGAAGCACAAAACAATTTTGACAAAACACTTTTTTTTTTTTGAAACACAAGATTCATAAAAATAAAAAATCTATAGAGCGAAGGGGGGCACTCTTTAGGCTAGCCTAATAATCCCCAAAGTGAATGTACGAGTAGAGAATTACCAAACCGTCGCACTGTAACCTAACTTAACTAGTGCTGTTTGCGTGAGGCTCTAGATTAAAGTTAGCCACATACGGTATTGCTGAGCAAGACTTCAGCCTCACCAAAAGCAGGGGTTTCGTGAATTTAAGTAAGTGATAAAACTTATTTCTACTCCAGACATAGAGATAAAAGTAATTTACGCTAAGTTGATTTGCTTTATGCATACAGTACAGGTATGCGAGAAGTTAGATACGCTATGTCGTGGGAATAGCGACACGGTATGGGAGTTGAATTGGTGGCACTGAAATTATGTTGCAGGAGGTGTCGCAGTAGAGTACAGGACCGTACGAGAGGACCTAGTAAACGCTGAAGATGCTGGGGAGGTTAAGATTGTGATAGCATGGGATTTGCAGTGAAATCATAGCAAATATACTCCTGGTGGCATGGATTATCTTCTGTATATGATAAGGTTGATTGTTTACTTTGATTAAGTTGCATGTCTGGACGGGTTCTGTTTTCAATTGTCCTGGAAAAGAAAAGAAAAAAGAAGAGAAAAAAGAAAAAAGGTTCAACTCGTTATCGTTAGGGTTAGGGGTAATTAATGACTGGCTCCTGGACCAATGATAGAGATGAATCAACGCCACGGTGTGAGAGTCCGAAAACGAAACAGATGATCTCTTGGTGTTTTTTTTTGGAGAAAATTAGTGGGAGAAGAACAGGGTACTTATGAACAAGTGCACAAGATGATTTATCCTAAAATTGTAATTGAGTGCCATTTTACTCTAATCCGACCGATTAGACCACTCTCGACAAATCACAAGACTAAGATTATGAAGTACAGGAATGAAGAATAAAAAAAATAAAACCAGAATATGCACCAAGTCTAACGAGAACTCCAGCCGAGAGAAAAGAAGAAAAGAAGAAAAGAAGAAAATGTAAAGAATAAGAAAATAAAGAACAAAAGGAAGATAAAACGCCCGGTATCAATCTCTATTTACATCTGAATCGATAGCGGCCATATCCCAGTAAATCCCATCGCTCGGGAATTATTTATTGAAGAAAGATATGCTAGGCAACAGTGAAGGAAAGGTATAAATAAGAAAAGCAAGAAGGCAAATGAAGGAGGAGATGATCAAATACCGGTCGATCGCAATAGGAAGGGTTGATCGAGAGTTGTGAGGTTGGGTGTCGGCTGTAATGGGAGAAACATGCAGAGGCAACTCCGGAGAGGGTGGAGGTGGGCTGAAATGCTTGGTTGAGGTGAGGTGGCTCTTCCTACATGAAGGGTCATAGTTCTGGCAATCTAAGATCTGTTCCCGCTCATCAAGGTCGGTTGATGAAGGTGTTTGTTGAGCGTGAGGGTCAACGATATCGGGACCAAGATCACCACTTCCTGACTGCTTCTCCGAACCACACTCTTCCCCACCTTCCACAGGCTGCGAGATGATTGCTTGGCCTCCAACATCAGTTCTGGTGGTTCTGCTATTGATCGCTTCCTGTAGCATCGTCGCAATCTCATTGTGCCCTTTAGAGAGAGCCATTGATAGTGGTGTTTTGTTTTTATTATCGGGCGAGTCGATGCAGATATTTTCTCGTTCTAAAAATATTTTAACTACTTTTGCATGCCCGCCTTTAACTGCCCACAACAGTGATGCCCGACCATATTCGGAGTCTAACATGTTGGGATTAACGTCCTCTCGTGCCAAAAGCGTTTTTACAACTGAATCATGGCCGTTCTTGGCCGCCCAACAGAGTGGTATCTGGCCCCATTGGGTGTCCGGCGTGTTTGGATTGACGTCCTCTCGTGCCAAAAGCGTTTTTACTACAGCATCCTGGCCGTTCCCAGCAGCCCAAGAGAGTGGTGTCCGACCATATTGGGTGTCTGGTGTGCTGGGATTGACGTCCTCTCGTGCCAAAAGCGTTTTTACTACTGAATCATGGCCGTTCTTAGCCGCCCAACAGAGCGATGTCCAGCCATATGTGGCCAGCGTGTTGGGATTGACATCCTCTTGTGCTAAAAGTGTTTTTACTACAGCATCATGACCGCTCTCGGCCGCCCAACAGAGTGGTGTCTGGCCCCAGTTGGTGTCCGGCGTGTTTGGATTGACGCCCTCTTGTGCCAAAAGCGTTTTTACCACAGCATCCTGGCCGTTCCCAGCAGCCCAACAGAGCGGTGTCCGACCATATTGGGTGTCTGGTGTGCTGGGATTGACGTCCTCTCGTGCCAAAAGCATTTTTACTAAAGCATGATTGCCGTTCTCGGCCGCCCAACAGAGTGGTGTTTTGCCATATTTGGTGTCCGCCGTGTTGGGATTGACGTCCTCTCGTGCCAACAGCAACTTTGAAGCTCCTTCATATCCTCTTCTAGCTGCCCATATGAGTGCCGTACTGCCCGTCCCATCTAATGCATTGACATCCCATTCCTTCATCCCCAATACAGAAAAGACAATCTGGACGACTCCAAAGAATGCTGCCCCATGAAGCCCTGTAAATCTCATAACTCGTTCACGTCGAACATAGGGTCTCTCCCATCCGCATCTTTCTTGCTCAAAACGCCATAGAACAAGCTGAGCAGATATGTGCTTCTCAAATCCATCCAACAGTCTCACCGCAAGTGTTTTCACATTCTCTCTGGACCACCCCTACGACTTTTGATGATAACGCAACGATGGTGTCCAAAAGTAGACGTATCTACGGGAATTAGCTTACTAGTGGTTTCGTGGACGGCCTTTTAGATCGCAGGGACTCTCCATAGCAAGCCCTTAGTCGGATGCTGCTCTTATAAGGAGTGGCCTTCCGGTGTGCAGTGCCTGCAACCTTATACGACGAGCCGTACGAGCTCGTACTACCAAACGTGAACCCCATGCACTAGCAAGCAAACGAGTTGTTCTTGTTTGTTAGTGCTTATACTACCCTCGTTATGCCTTCAAGTCGACGGTCCCTTTCGTAATTCCGTGGCCCTTACGTGGCCCTGTACGTAGTCCTTGCACACGTTCAATCACGCTCACTTTACCGGCTTTCCCTCTCGCCCTTTCCAGCTGCTTGCCTGCGTTATATCTCGGTCTCAAACAGACCGGAAACACCTAGGAACTTTTGATCGATAACGCAAACGCTTTCGTTGTCCCTGTGTGGACTGTCTCTTTCACAAGTCCTTCTTGACCTCCTGTAACAACGAATGGATTTCGATAGGACAGTAATGGCACTCGAATCGAACTCAATCAAGAGCAACTCAACTTCTTCTCAATAGGGGGGACAAGAACCCTCAGTGGATGTTGCTCTTAGAACCGTAAGGAGCAAAACCTGGCAACTTCGATAAGCTGGCAACGGTGCATTTTCCCCTTCTATAGGCCTCTACAAAGTGGTTTCGCCAATGCGATGGCTAGTCAGGATTGTGGTTACTGTATTTCTCGATAGACCTCTACTCTAATCGGTCCCTGGGCCTTGGTCTTCGCTACTTACTACTAAATGCTCGCCTATAGTATTTCTAATAGGGTCTTTTCTATAGTCTGTGCATTCATCTTTATAGAATGAAGGGCTGAGATAATTACTGCTATATGACTGGTTTTCGACACACATCTAAGGAGGAACATAGTGAATTATAGCTGCGATAAGATCCTCTCCAGTGTCAAGCAGTTTCTTCTTTCTTCGAACTTCTCTACTGTGTTCCGTTGCCTGACTCACTGCGCATGTGGCGGTGACATTTGGCTCAGTTCCGCGTCTTCCCTATATTTAGTTGTGAGCCTTACTTCCAGGACTACACCCACAGCGTAAGTGTCGCTGGAAATGCCCGGCTGCTCGAAACAGCCCGTTACCCTCACCTCTAACCCAGATGGCTAAACCTAGACCTTTTACAAGGTCGTAACGTTTGGGAGGATTCTAGAAGAAATCCTGAACAATGACAGCTCCGTAGAAGAAGATGGTAGGCTGAATAGGTAGAATGAGAAGTTCTCATAGAGAGGTTACTAGGCCGGGATAAGACGCCACCAGGGGTGAGGAGTTAACGCCTCCAAACGAACTGTATGGAGTTAAGAGTTACATAGGCCCTCGAAAGCGGTTAAATAACGAGTCTTGGCAGGTGGTAGGGAAAAGATCTAATACGAAGAACAGTAACCCGTTCCGTGCGTCCTTTCCTCAACTGC